>JAHWFP010198340.1:35150-56023 GCA_023313725.1 Lithobius niger | reverse complement strand
CGTGGCCCCAACCCTGTTTTGCTGGTCACCCCAAAGGCTCTTTTCGTAGCATTACGGAAGGTACAACAAATCGGTTAAAGTGTCGGGGCTGAAAAACTGGTCGTGTAAACTTGATGAAACTCGGTGTGAGGGTAGCCCTCGTCCGTACGCACATTTTAAGCCTAACCACAAGTTCGTGAGACCTCTGTAAGCCGAGCTATTCGAACAAGACCCCGTTTGGACGGATGTTAACCGTCACCGTTTGGCCATCGAAAAAATGGCTAAGTCCCACATATGGTCAAACGGTCGGGGCTCAAAAACTGGTCGTGTAAACTTGATGAAACTCGGTGTGCGGGTAGCCCTCGTCCGTACGCACATTTTAAGCCCAACCACAAGTCCGTGAGACCTCTGTGAGCCGAGCTATTCGAAGAAAACCCCGTCAGGACGGATGTTAACCGTCACCATTTGGACTTCAGAAAAAAAGCCAGCCCTGGTATTCCAGGGACTGGCGTTGTTGGGAGAACAGTCAGTCTGATGCTGACAAATCCCCCAGTACGAAGTTGCCTGTTGGGACTTAGTCTCTGGCAGCATGGAACGGATGTTAACCGTCACCATTTGAACTTCAAAAAAATGGCTAAGTCCCACTAACCTAACCTAACCTCACCTAACCACAGGTATGCTGTTTCTCCATAACCACTCGTGTTTTCGGTATGAAACTTGGTAGCCAGGGGTATTTCGTCCTAATAAAGCGATCTAGCCTATCCCCAGGGTCGTAGCTCGTTTCCTTCGTCCGCTATTGACGGTCGAAGTATTTAGGCCTATATAGGCCTATATAGGCCTACACTCAAAGCCGGTTTATTTAATAGCGCTCCTTCTACTAGGGCTGTGGGTCTGAATTTTTTTGGACGTCCTGGGGGTATGGCCAGCTAGGCGCCCACCGAGTTTGAAGGGTTTAGGACGAATGGTTTGCCGATGGCGAACTTGAAGGTCTGTGTAGGTGTTGAAGAAGTTTGCTGCAATAGCCTGCGGGACGTCTTCCCGCAACTTGGGTGCTGGTGTCCCTTGCACCGGGGAAGTGCATGGTTGAAAGCCAGACGGCTAGATTGACGGCCCCAGAAGATGGTGACCCCAGAGGCAACAGCACGCGGGATGACGGACACGTGTTCCCGCAACTTGTCTGCTTGCATCCCATGGCTAAAGACCGGTGTACTTTGCACCAAGGACGTGCGGGGTTGAAGCCAGACGGGTAAGGCTTCACTGCATAAACAAACGATAACTATAAATCATTCCGGCAATCTGGCCATCCGAGAGCATCACAAAATCATGTACTGATTATTTCGACGCAAATTAATTGTAATTAATTCGTCCATCACATTCCTAAGCACGCCTGCATTTCATCTATATCATTCAAAACATACGATTTGTTTGTTTCCACATTTGTACGTTTTCTCCTCCAGAAGTAATCCCCTATGAAGGTGAGAGATGAAAGAGTGAGAGAGAACAAAGCGAGATACACATTGAAAAGGTTTACTTTACGTGGAAATCGCTCGCTCTGCTCGCTCAATCCACGCACCACCGTGCTTCAGAAACACGAATGTTTGACTCCCTTTTAAAACCAGGTTTCCATGCATCAAGTCAGTTGATACAAAACCAATTTTAATATCTGTATGTGTTACATTGCAAAATACGTCGTCGTTTAGATTATTTTTTGCGTGCATCCTTCTCCAGATCATCTCAGTGCGTAACTAATAGCTTCAAGGCGATCCATGCTTCATGTAATTTCTATGTACTGATTAATATTGAATTATTTCGATGTGCTGATTATTTCGACGCAAACAAATTCCGAATGTTGTTCACAGTTCGTTCGTCACGTTCCTCAGCATATCTACATTTTACCTACATCATTCCAAACATACGATTTGTTTGTTTGCACGTTGTACGTCTTCTCCTCCAGAAGTAATCCCCTATGAAGGTGAGAGATGAAAGATTGATAGAGCAAAGTGAAACACACATTGAAAAGGTTTAGTTTACGTGGAAATCGCTCGCTTTGCTCGTTCACTCCACGCACCTCCGTGCTTTAGAAACACCAATGTTTGACACCATTTTTAAACCAAATGTATTGCTTGATTTTTCCATGCATCAAATCAGTTAATACAAAACCATTTTTAAGATCTATATGTGGTGTGTTGCAAACTACGTCCTCCTTTTAGGTTATTTTTCCCGTGGATCGTTTTCCAGATCATCTCGCTTCGCTCGAGGAGGTTTTCATGAGCAAACTATGATGTCATGAAGAAACTATGACGTCATGAACAAACCTCATGATGGTTTAAAAAAACTTTGACGTTAGTTTTTCAGGTTCTTTCGCTTATTTGAGGGTCATAATATCAAGTTACAGCGATGAAAATAGGCCTATACTGAGCGCAATTTAATTATCTTTCGTTTGGTCCTACTGTAGGTGCTTTGGTTCCAGAGGAGTAGATGTACAAACCCACAACAAACACACACGCACATCATACGTCCTTAATGATGTAGATAGTACGAGCTTTAGATATTATAAAAGACAAAGTTTCCTTGGGAGCTAATAAAATCTACATAAGTGGCAACCCATAGCTCAGTTCATCCGAATTTTAAGCATCAACTATAGCACTTTCCACAACCGGGGTTCGTGACTAACGCAAATAGCGGAGATTCACACAAATTGGTTAGGCATCGCGTAACAGATTAAGAATACGAAGAGTTATCGTCACGGTGTGTAATCGGGGTTGAAAATCTACTTCACGAGAACACTAGCTGAATGTTATGAAGCGATACGTCAGGTGGGACTCGTCCACTAAACGTAGTGGGAAAGAACACTACCTACGCCTTGAAAAACAGATAAGCCTATCACTCTAAACATTACTCATAGTCATCCTGATTCATAATTGGGACCAAAAAAAATAGCTCATGCCGTGCGGACCCCTTAAGTGACCGGGGCCTGGGTACCGCAAGTCCAACTAACCCCCCCCCCTCCCCCCACTGTTGTTGGGGTCACATGGGTGTGAGTCGAGGACCAGAAGAATTTATAGCAAGCGCGATAACTGACGAGAGTCGGGAAAAAGAAAATTGTTCATCGTTTTAAGTTCTTTTAAAAGCGTCCTTCGAATTGGCACTGTTTGGGCTATTCGTAGCACAACGGATATTTTTCACACACCTTTATTAAGTAAAAACCTACGCAGCGTAATTTTTAAACGTGAGTTTTCATCAAAAGCAAAAACGGATAATAGTTAGACTACTGGCCGCATGCAGATCCGTATTAAAGGCCGGTTGCCACCAAATTAGCATTGCAGCATGTAGGCCTATCGAGTTCTCTCTCGCAGGAAGCAAAGGAATGCACAAAGCAAAACTTTTAAACGCAACAAACAAGCCACGTGACTCCTTAATTATTGAGTAAAAATTTGGTACGCTCTCGTACACCCTGGAAACAAGCTGTAAAAATGACCCGTATTAGTGTCACTAGATGGCGCTATGGGATTTTCTTTATATTTTTTTCTGTGGCACCATCTAGTGACATCAGTATGGTTAATCTTTATAACTTGTTTCCTGGTGCACGAGGGCGTACCACATTTTTAATCAATGATTAAGGAGTCACGTGGCTTGTTTGTTATGTTAAAAGTTTTGCTATCTGCATTCCTTTGCTCCCTGAGTGAGAGAACTCGAAAGGCCTAAATAATGCAATGCTAATTTGGTGGCAACCGGCCTTTAACAATGAGGCAAATGAGGCAGCTGCCTTGGACACCAGGTAGAGTATCGGTGCCCCCCCCCCCCCCCCCCACGACTGCTTATAATTTGCTTTGTATTTTTCAAACGGTGATGCCGTAGTTATAGCATATTCGTTTAGGTTTGGAACGTATCGAACCAATTTCCTTCTTCAACAAACAAAATAGCTGAAGGTGCTCGTTGGCTAAGTGACTTATCTACGTAAAGAGCAAAAGAGTAGGCTACACTTTCTGTATCGGCCATCAAAATTGTGGCACAGGCCAGCAATTATAGCTGTGATGCGTTGCGTTCTTTGAGCAACTTTGTTCTAGCAAGGGCCGATGGCCTTGCTTGCTGAGACCCCTGTAAAATCACAACTAACCAACCTGTTTATTATATTTTTTTATTGCACAGGATGGTCGCGTTTCTGGCTGCAAAATCCGATTCTCTGTCCGAAAAGTGGGTCGCATTTTGCAAAAAAAAACCTTTGAACATTTTTTGCTGTTATTCGGTGAAGTCGTGACGTTGCATGTAACCGCATGTAACGTCGTACCTTTTATACTCGCGACTGAACAACAGTTGGTCGGTTTAAGATTTTTAAAGTACTTTTTTTCGAAAAATTTTACTCACTTTTTCAGACTGAATGGAATTTTCTAATCCAGAATTGTTGTCCCCACTTAAAAAAAAAAAACGCAATTGCGTCTCCGAGTACCTTGGATGACTTGAGCGGTGCACACATCCGTCGTTTATCTCATAAGCGTTACCGAAAATGGCGTTCAATTGCAAAGACATAGACATGGAAGTGTTTATTTGGGGAGTAAAGAACTATCCTGAAATATGAAATGTTGCTACAGAAATGATTGAAGACTCATTGGAAAGTAATTAAAGAACTTATCCGAATTTTTAAGTTAATCTTAAAAAGGATGTATAATATATTTCCCCTGTACGCCTTACATAGTATATGAATGTACGAAATATCGTCACACTGGTTTGAAAATATATTTTTTTTGTATACGAGGTAGGCGAAAAAAAATATATCGTCTCATTGGTTTCAAAATATAACTTTTTGAACACGGTGTTAGCAAAATAGGTTGCGGCCGAATGCGTACTGGCGGTTCACGGTCATGTGTGCGTTGATTGCTAGCGTCAACGCAGTGGCAAAGCAGCGTCACCGCGCGTTAAAAAACGTGTGTGTGTGCATTGATTGGCTACGTCAACGCAGCGGCAACGCAGCGTCAACGCGCTTTAAAAAAACGCATCTGCGCATCGGGCCTTAATCCGACCATGGCCGCATGATGGGGCCATGACTCGGTGAGAACGCTGGAACAAGGGGAAGTACTGGGTTGGAAATTTCTCCTTCACACCTCTCCTGGAGCACCAACTAAAAAATACAATCTAAAAATTATTTCAGAACTAACACAGCGCAGAAACTGTCATGCAGGGATGCAATGAAAAAGTTGTGGCCTACTATTGCAGAATACACACTCGCATGATACGTCGTATATCCTTCGCTCAAATGGTACAAGTACAATTGGAGATTTCTAGTTATAGAGGCGGTACGGAGAAATGCATAATGCGACGTCATAATGGCGTAACGTTAACTGTTTCACAGAGAAATTTTACAGAAATAATTAAGTTGATTACTTGAGACTTACGTAATTTACTGAGATTACGTAAATTTTCGTCAGTATATGTAGCTTCCAATTCATTAGTTTTCTTTTTACGTGGGCCTAGCAAGTCCAGCTTGTCACTTACTTAAACTGTATACTTAACTCTTATTTGTATTCATACCACGGCTGTGACGTCACGCTAACACGATGCCATACTAAATTTCTATAGATTAAATCCCGTGAACCGTGACCGGAAGTGTGCATCATTGCAAAAATGTGGATTATCAAGTTAACCGATATCAAGTTTGCTGATAACCCACACTTTTGACACTTCCAGATCACGCGACCGGGAACGCACACACCAACAACGAAATATAGCGCCAAAAACGTAACGCAATAAAAACGTACAAATGAAATCCTATCCCTGCCAACTCTCACGTTTCTGGCCCAATATCTAAGTTTATTTACTCCGCGTAACTCCTCCCCCCCCCCCCCTTCCCCCCCCCAAACTAAAATGGAATGACTTTATTCATATAGACATACTGATTATTGTATTTCATGAAGCAATGTTCACAAACACAAACACGTTTTAATTAAATACGAGTAAACTTGACGTCCCAACCATGGTATAAATTAGTTATTGGTAAAAACTCACTGTTATCGATTTTTAACCCAGGGCTGCGATGATCGGCCTGGCGAGTATATATAAATTGCCGAGTGCGGAGCACGAGACATATTTGCATGCTCGAGCGAGAACAATCATCGTAGCCGTGGGTTAATAATCGATTACAGTGAGTTTCTCACCAATAACTACTACTTACTTACATATACTTTTATACTTTTTTTTTCTTTTCAGATTGGCCTACTTGTCATCTTGTCTGCGATCATGCTTCAAGTAATGGCAGTTCCACAAATGGGCATGGGAGGCATGATGGGCGGCATGGGACGCATGGGCATGGGCGGCATGGGAATGGGCGGCATGGGAATGATGAATCCGATGATGTACCGTTATCCGTACGGCATGATGGGTGGAATGTATGGCAGATAGACAGACTTTTATGTCATGGTTTGTAAGAATCTTTTCATAGCCTCCATACAAGGTGTTTATTATTTCAGGTGCTTCGATCCCTTTGTAGGTCGTCTTTAAAACAGAACTTCCATCAGTTCTCACACTCAACAACAAACAAAGCCTAAAGTATGATTTACAATAAGATCTAGATTTGGACTAGTTTGGTTAACATCTCTGTAATGTGTGGCGCAGTGACAATCCGGGCCACGTCACTGTGACTGAGGTTGGCGCTAAAGACCTAGCTGACGACGTTCCATTAACTCTCAATCCTCCTTCCCCTAAAGTACCATTTACGGATTAAGGCTGAAGCAATAGATCTGCCTGGGGCTGAAACAATTTGAAAGCAAAAATGAATGAAAGAAGTAAGCCTGATATCGTTACTTTCTAGAAAAGTGTGCTGAAAAGAAAAAAAAAGTTCTATGAGCGGATAACTTGCGATAATGATAATGTAGCCTGTTGCGCGGGTTGAGATAGTGAAATGTGACATTTCGTAAAATTTACCTGTTATCTGAACTGTTTTGTTCCATTACCGTTTTAAAAAGCCAGCAAGTGCACATGTACACAATAAAATGCGACGTTTCGGGTTTTATCATCCCGTTGTCAAGCAAAAAACTAAATTTTATAGCATAAGCTACAACTCAACAAGATACACTTAAATGGTTTCCCATTTTAAAGAAAAGCAAGCCAGAGCAGTAAAAGATAAAAAATAAAAAGTTAAAAAAGATAAAAAGTGAAGCCCAGTCAGCGCAAAAGCTCAACTGGACGACCTCTCCCTGACGAAGCAGGGAAGAAGTGATTTGTCGAGCGGAGGTGGTGGCTATTTATGTGGGATGGCCCTGGTGGGAAAAATTTGCGATTCCAAATTTGTGAAGGATTGGTATATATTCCGAAAACTGTTTATTATTAGGCATCAAATGATTATGGACTGGTGGTCGTTGTGTTAGGATGCAAAGTGTTTCTAAATTAAGACGTGCACGAAAATTATTTTCTTGAAAAATGACTTGCGTATTTTGAAGATCTGCGGTGTGCCCTGTCTTTATCTGGTGCTGAACAAGAGAGTTGGTTTTACCTTTGTATTTAAGGCTGGATTTGTGCGATGAAATCCTTTTATTAAGTTCCTGTTTCGTGGTTCCTATGTAGCTAGCTGTGCATGTTGGTTCGCCATACGCGATTTGATAGATGACATTTTTTTGTTTAGTTTTATCTTTTTTAGCTCGACTGTAATGTTTGGCATAGTTCGAGAGGTCGTCCCAGTTCAGCTTTTGCGCTGACTGGGCTTTACTTTTTATCTTTTTTAACTTTTTATTTTTTATCTTTTACTGCTCTGGCTTGCTTTTCTTTAAAATGGGAAACCATTTAAAGGAACATAAATCCCTGTTGGCTTTCCTGCATGACTCAGTTTTGCGACATTAGTTGAAACGTATGTAAATGTTGCGAACACATTCATTTTCTTGGTTTTTCTTGTGTGCAAGGTGATTTGGCGACATTGACTCTAACCTGTGTGAATGTTGCCAACTGCAATCTCATCGGACCGCACGATATACCGGAAGGATTTATGTCCTTTTAAGTGTATCTTGTTGACTTGTAGCTTATGCTATAAAATATACTTTTTGCTTGACAACGGGATGTTAAATCCCGAAACGTCGCATTTTACTGTATACATGTGCACTTGCTGGCTTTTTAAAACGTTTACTACTTTTAGTGCTTTTATTCTGTCAATTGTTTCATTACCGTATTAGAACCTCGTATTTATCCCTGTAACAGCGCATTTACGCAACTAGACCATCTCGTTTGCCGAAAGCTTTTTACTATCTCTCATTTAAACAAAGGGTAAGCCAGTTTCTAGTGAAAAAAATGTGGCAAAACGTAAACAATTAAATATATTAAATTTTAAATGTTTCAAAATATTTTAAAATATTTAAAATATGAACAAAAAACAAAAAAAAAGCAAAAACGCAGTGTTAGAAAATGTTGTCACATCTCCTAAAGTGATTCAGTGAAGTAGCCTTAGATTAATACTGTGGTCAGGGGGGGGGGGATTGAGGCTTAATGGCGCGTCGACAACTTGGTCATTAGCGCCAACCTCAGTCACAGTGCAGTGGTCCGGGTTGCCACTGCACCACACCTGGGGTTAGGTTAATAACTGTTAACCAGAAAACTAGAATCTAGAAAATGGCAACGAGCAAGAAATTTGCGCTAACGATACTGCTGCAAGAGTAACATGCTTAACTAGTGAGTTCCATTGCACTGTAAAAATGAGATAAGGCAGTGTTTAGCGGGTCGCAGTGTTGTTGCTTAGGCCTGCTGTTATGAATCGCGGACAGTGCCGTACAAAACACGGAATATTGCCAGTTGGCAATATTTTTGGGGTGGACGGGGGGGGGGGGGGCATGGATGAACACACCGTCCTACTTATCCATTCATGTAATATAATAAGACATATAATGAAGCAAAGTATCAATTGTTTCGGAAAGGGTTAATGAGAGGCGCGAAATCGCAGCAGTTCAAACAAAGTGCGGCGTTCGAAATCACTAATCGGTATATAATCATCAAGCAGAAATAAGTAAGACCATCGTCAGGGCTGGGATAGAAGAGACCTATCCTTGTCACTCGAGGAAACTGAACTTGCGTCAAAACTACAAAACTATACTCGAAGAAGAACAGATACGAATGGGGAAGGGATTTCGAGCAGAGCTAGACGATACATCTACTAGAGTGTGCCCATTGTCAATATACTCTCCTCCAACACACAAAAGGAAATATCGTCCCCAATTTCCCGTAAAATAACGTTGTTTTATCCTTATTTACCCTTTCGTTATGTACCCTTACTTATGCATATATATTTACCCTTGTGTACTCTTATTTATTCTTATGTACCCTTCTTTACCCTTATACAACCTTATTTATCGTTATTCAACCTTATTTACTCTTTATTTCCTTTTTCTATATTAATTTATTCAATCTTAATATATCTTTTATTTACTTTATTTACTGTTCATTTACAATTTGGTTTGTGATTTTGTGTCTTACTTGTCCTGAATTGTAATCGTTTAAACATTTTGTGAAAAACCTGTCGGATGTGTACGGCAGTTTTATTCTAGTGTGCTCGTCTAAAAGGAGTGATATCAACACACCAAAACATACGCCAAGTTAATAACACCGTCTAATAGTTCGAAGATTACATGAAAACTAGAACATTGTTACTTTCAGTAGCAATGTTCAAGTTTTCATTTAACGTCCAAAGTATTAGTCGGTGCGATTAACTTGGCGAATGTTTTTGTGTGTTGATATCACTCCTTTGAAGCGCTGAACCATTCGGAACTTGGCGGTCCCTTTTATCAGTTTTGGTTTTTGATTTGATATCACGAATTTTTTTAAAAGTGTGTATTATACTCAACTCAACTAGCCTGCATGATGTGTAATAAATTGCCACGTCAACAGTAGCTTAAGTGGTAATTTTTCTAATATTCTAATTTTAATTGACTAGACACATAACCTTGTCGTGAAGATAAAATGTTGCCGAGCGAGAGATGCGAGATATGTTGTCCGTCGTCTTGTAAAATTATTCAAAATATTTGTGTCACCACTTCACCAGTACGATTTCTGAGTTGTGCTCCAATTATATAAAATATGTTTTCTGCTTAGTATGTGAGAAAGGATCTAACACCGATCTCTACGATCACATCTGGATAGCTTGCCACCACGAGCAAGATTTGGTGTATAAATACTGAAAGAAACGACTGCGTTTTATTGTTTCAAATATTTAAAATCGGCAGTAATAATGTTTTTATTATGATTTGTAATTATTTTCTGCGTTCTTCACACTAAACGAACTTTCACAATGATATATCGTGGCAGATAGCTTTGTGTCGTTCATGTAGTGCTCTGGGCCACTAGCCTTATGGATCGTACACCATTACAGACGCTAATAAAAATCGACTTAAGTATTCAACCGAAAAAGCGTATATCTCCGAAAATATCCGAGGTATAAGAATTTCTTTTTCTAACTCACGAATTTCACGCACCAGATCTCCATTGACATGAAGTTTCAAGCGAATCAGAATCAAATTGCGAACGGTATCGTTTCCTAAACAGACACAAAATTCATAGTCAGTTGAGTACGATTCGAAACCTGAGCGAAGGTTTCATAACATATGGTGAGATGTGAAAAAGATGTCCGTTGGCCACAAACGTTTTCTTATGTTTTAAAAACAACTGCTCACAGTATGTTGTTCAAGTTTCCTAATGCAATCGAAAGATCAGTACGCTCACTGAAGGGATGTGCTAATAGCACGTAGTTGTACAATGCAAATTAGTTCCCTCGAAGCTATAAGCTAAAAGCTACAATTTTTAGTCAGAAATTGTTAGATGGCACGGGCGTAATTCCGATTTTGACTGCCGAATCGGAGCGTAATAGTCGATACTGGCAAATAGAATCAGTGTGTAAAGTGGCAATTCATCAGTAATCATGAATACTGTTGCAAGCATTCAACCACACAAAGTTATAGATCGATAAACGTAGGTTGGTCGGTTGACGTTACTGTTGTAACGATACATTTGCCATCGACATTTAGCTCACAACTAAACCATGCGCAATGGCTATTTACCGTGACGTCACCATGAGTTAGCCAATGACGAACGAGAACAACGGCTGTTTGGCCGTCTGATTGGACTAGCCCAGTCACGTGATATGCACGTCACAGCAAACGGCCATGGCACGTGGTATAAGTTCTTGCCAGCGAGGTAACATTTCGTAGCCTCTATCATTTTTTTTTTTTTTTGGTTCCCATACCTTTTATCTTTCTTTCTGGTTGTAATACCTCAAGAGCCTAGTATAATGTCGACCATTTTTCGATAACCACAAGTTGTATTTCAAAATGAAAAGAAAATACCGAAAGCTATCGACCTAATTCACCTACCGATTCTTTTTCAGGTAGCCTACGAAACATATTACTAGTTGAAATAGTAAATCAAAACTATTTTTCATTTCAGAAGTCTTCACTGCTGTTTTCGTCACGAAACAAGTTTCCAGTGTCGTTATGCGCGTTTTGTAACTCAATAAAGATGTTTGGTTATAAAATGTGGTGTTTGAATTATTAATTTTATTAGAAGAAATAGGGGACATTCACCAAGAAGCATTGTACGCACCATAATTGAGTTTGTCTGACGTCATATAGTTTAAACTACGTACTATAACATTAAGAAAACTGATACGTGTCTAGAAGATAAGCTGAATATAAGCAGGGATGCTGCCGGTGTGAAAAAATGTGAAAAATGTGAAAATTTGCTAATGGTAAAATAATAGGTAAAAAATGTGAAAAAATGTGAAAAATACGAGTGTTGGTGTGAAAAAAAGGCAAAACGCACAAACGAAGTAAAAACAACCAAATTATTCGCCCTAATTTTGGGCCTGGATTTGGCATGCTTGTGCGTAGGCAATAGGCATGCTTGTGGTTAAAACCTCCCCACAAAAATTGGTTGGTTCACGAACGGAGTCGCTTTCGCTCTCTTGAGTGAAATTATACAAAAATTACAATGGTTACACGAAAAGAAATATTTTTATTAAAGAAATGTGAAACTGGTGATAGATAAAAACGAAGAAATAGTGATACAAAAATGAAAGTAGGTAAGAGGAAATTATGAAAAAATAAAAATCAGGTATGTGAAAAATGTGAAAAAATGAAACGGGTGTATGTGAGAAATGTGAAAAAATAAAAAGTGGGAATGTGAAAAAATGTGAAAAAAGCTGGTACTCCCGGCAGCACCCCTGTATAAGCCATCAGCGCGAAATCATAAACTAGAAACAACGTAATACATTAAGCCACCTTTATGCACTTACGTTCCATTCAAGTGGTGTGACCCAAAATCGAACCGGAGCACCAAACCATTACCAGGTCACTACCATACCACCTTTACCGATGTGACCACTTGTCCACTGGACGTCTGGTGCGTGGTGGACTGGTTCGCTGGTTCAAATCTGGATCACATCGCTTGAATGAAACGTAAGTACATAAAGGTGGCTTACTGTATTACATTATTTCTATTGTATGATTTTCGCTGAAGGCTTATTTTCAATTTGCCTTTACAGTATTACAACGATTTATGTCTATTTATTTCTACTGTTAAAAGAGGAACTAAACAAACAAAAATTGGTAAGAAACCTAGAGAATGCAAAAACTGACCAACCAACGTGAGTATTCTCAAAATTGCTCTTAACCTGTAACAATCCGTTGCCCACTGCAGGTTAGAGCATACTTTGCAAACGCTAACTCTAGTGGCGGAACCCTAATAGCTGTCAATTTTTGCATCTTGTAGACTTGTTGCCAATGTATTTTTTATTATAATAAGGTCACATTATCAAACACACTCGACATGATATACGCACAAGTCACAAAATAGCAAAAACAGTAAATATTTTCGCGAATTTTCGACAGCTATGAAAATATTCTTAAGAATTGCTTCGTAGAAACACATGGCAGACACTAGAAGAGGTATGAGGAGAACAGCATTGCAGCCCACCACAAGGCCACCCAACATCGTATAGATGGGGAAAAGACAACTACACTGATAAATCCAACTCTATGAGTGATAGACATTTTCGGTGCCTCGAAACTCCAGCCATTATAAGGCTCGAAATTGATGGGGGATTTCTTATGAATCTTCAACCCTCATCAACTCCAACAATCCAACATTTAGTGAGAGAAGATTTGGCAGAGGGAATGAGAGCGCGGTGGAATGGCAAGCCGAACGGGTACTGGGGGCCTTCTACGCGGGAGGCTATAGTCGCGCGATGCTCTATCGCTTACACGAGTGTAGTATGATGTAACTAGAAGTGAACTGTCCTAAAGCCTCAAGAAGACAGCAGGAGAATTTCTAAGAAGATTTTCATAGCTGTCGAAAATTCGCGAAAATATTTACTGTTTTCGCTGTTTTGAGGCTTGCGCGTGTATCATGTCGAGTGTGTTTGAAAGTGTGTCCGTTGACTCTCATTGTAATCGAAGCCATTTTGCTATTTTTTTAATTAAGGTACTGAAGAGTTTAAATCAAGTACCAAAACTCTTTGTTGCACTTCCACATTTTCACGTATGTGGAATTCATTGTCACATTGTAAACAAAATAGTTCAGATTGGAAAATACAACCTTTGAAATTTGAAGATATTTTGGGGCCTTATTACCTTTCATTAATTTATGTCAACTGTCTCCTTGCCCACGAATTTTCGAAACGCAGAAATACGTTATATATATTACATAATCAATAGCAATATAATCGAAGTGCAGGTAAACAACACTCACCATATGAGAATCCCATTTGCAATTTGCGCTTCTGATGATTCACTTCCGGTTGGAAAATACCACGTGACTACTTGACGTTTAATTTGGAAGAAATGACTAGCTCAGTTGAGTTTTTTTTTTTGTCAATGCGGGGAATTTTACTAGGAACCGTTAGCAATTGTCCCCGTTGTTGTCGTGGATATGCGTTGTCCAGAATTTTTACCGACATGTTTGTAAATTATAAATTTATTTAAACCAAAGTACACATTAGGATATTTAACAAATAAGCTTGTGAAAGTTTCTTGAATAGCGAAAAAGTGCGTTGTGATGAGTTGCCATGTGACTACTGACGCCCATTGCCAGGAACGCTAGGAAGAAGTGCGAGGACTTTAGTTGATTTTTGGCCTGTTGACAGATAGTTATAACGAAAATTGAAAAACTGAAGTTGGATGAAAGTGGTGTCAACGTAGGTTTATCGTTTTCAGAAAGCATAGACGAACACAATGCAGGATGAATAAATAAAAAGTAATAAAATAATAGCTTCATTTCCTAGAAAGTGAGGAAAAATATTTCCCCTTTCCCCAATAGCCCTATCTTTCCTCATAACGCCTACACTTTTTTCCTATTGCATTTTATATAATTTTTGTAAAGCGATTTATTTATCAAGTGCGTTTAAAACAATACTTGTTGTTACCCATCTTGATCGTTTTAGTACCCAACAATTTTGTCCATAACCCGATCTATAACATACGATTGTTGACACCCAAACATTGTCTCCCTACCGTAATAATAATCGTCTTGTACTTTGCTTGTATTGTTGATCCTTACTTTACTTTACTTTATGTCACTGAGCGTAAAAGCCTTTACGCTATGTGCTCATAACTAACCACTACTTACAACTGCCTAAGACTATTCACGCTAACACAGCTCACGCCTGTAACCCCGGCCCCCACACAACAACTGCACCACTGACATGGCCTATGCATTCCTTACTGACCAAATGACCTTACGTTACTTACAACTACGACACCGTGCGAGAGGCAGGAAACCTGGAAGATTGAGTAGCCCATCACGACCAGCGGCCCTACACCTTACTTATCAAAAACCGCTGCATAGCCCTGCAAAATCCGATGGCCTTACGCAAATTGCTCTGACCCTGACCCACATGTGGCGGCACACCAAAAATGGCACGTAAAGGATCCTCCTCAAAAGCTTTATCGAAATGACGGTACCTGGCCCACTGGGGACACTCCAGTAGAAAATGGCAAACAGTTTCGTCCCCCTTCCCACACCCACACCTGGCCATCCTAGCCCAGCCCAATCGAGCCTGATGCACTCGGGAGTTGAATATGACCAGTGCGTAGCCACAAAGCCAAGCATGCATCACGACGGGAGAGATTATTGAGAAGCCCTGGATTCGCCGTCAACGGATGTACCCCAAACAGCTGCCGCCCGGTCTCTCCCTTCTCCCACTCATCGCTCCACTTCTCCCCGAAAACCTTGTTACAGCCGGGCGTAGGTCCTGGGGCCCACTGCACGGCCAAGAACCACAATCCTACCTTCCAGCCTTTTTTTTGCAAGCCCATTAACCAACTCATTTTCAGATCTTCCTGCATGGCCTCTCACCCATCTGAGTGTTGCCCTTTGATCCTGCAAACTCAAAACAAATAGCTTCCAACCGATTTCATATGCAATCGGATGAGAGCACCGTATACCGGCGAAGCATTTCCGTAGAAACCCAATGCCTGCCTGAGAATCCGGCAAGATGCAGAAGTCGTAAAACCGTAAGTCCATTCCAATATCCAGAGCCACCGAAAGAACAACTAATTCCCCCACAAATGCGGAAGGCATATAATCAACCTAAAAACTGTACTCCATCCGGAGACCCCTGAACCCAGCCGGATGGAAGGATGCATCACAGTAGACCAAGGTGCTAGCCCGAATGCACTCCGAAACACCCACCTCCAGCAAGGTAGTCTCTGCCACACCACCCCAAACCCATGGGGCTGTGGGGTACACAAAAATTGCTTCTGGGAAATGCCCGAGATCCCCTACGCGTAGAAGAGATGCCCCCGCCCCTGGAGCACCAACCATGTCACACACTGCTTGCGACATCCTTGGACAACCACGGAGGAAACGCACCAAGGGGTCAACTGGACTCCTGGCTAGATCACCTTGGCACAATCGTGCCAACAGTTCCTTTGCTCGCACCGAGACGGGGGATTCACCTGCCTCAATGTGCAGCGCGTTAACCGGCGTAGAGGAAAGGGCAGCCGGAAACGACCTGCAGCCCTTCATTGATTGCCATACCCATTCACGAGCCTACGAGCACCGGAATATGAAAATCCGCACAAGCCCGAACGTACACCCTGTAGAAAGACACCAGAATGCCACGTTTTGCCACAGACTTCAGTACACTCAGTCTTGCTGCGACATTCTTCTTGATTTCGGCCACCTCATGTGTCCAGCGGAGCTGAGGATCCAGCCAAAACCCCAAATACCTCACCCTGGTTGTTGACGGGACCAATACCCCGTCAACCATAAGTCACCCTTCGCACTGTTGCCCACGGTGAAACACCATGAGCTCTATCTTGGCACCTGACAGTTGCAAGCCCCTGTCACCCAATGCCCTTGATCCTCTGTTCACCGCCACCTCCAGAGCCGTGAGGACAACCGTGAGGTCCATACCCGAGAGCCATACTGCAACGTCATCTGCATACGTGACAAGGTTCATAGACTGGCTTAATTCCACAAGAACAGCATTGATGGCTACCGCAAACAAAGCCGGGCTTAGACAACTACCCTGGGGCAACCCTCTGTCGGTATACCTGACCCCAAACCAAGAGCCTCCCACCTTGGTGGCAAAACCATGGTCCCCCAAGAGGGCCAGCACAGCTGACTTCAGTTTTACGCTGATCCCAAACTCATTCAGCGAGTGATCTACCCGCGCCATGTCGACCAAGTCATACGCACCCACGTATTTAGGAAGACGGCCACTGCAAACCTGCCATTGAGCCAGGCCTCACGGATACCTGACTCCAAATACATTGGGCTCCCCTGTGCTTTCGGAAACTAAATTGTGCACCGAGCAGCCCAGTCGAACCCTCCAGCTGCCACACGAGTTGGTTCACAAGCATCGTCTCATACACCTTGCGTGCACACGAGAGGATGGCTATGGGCCTGTAACTATTGACCACCGACTGAACCTTCCTTCTACCAAACACTAGAGTAAGTATAGAGTACATCCAGGAGGGTGGCACCGGAGCACCACCAAAAAGGGTCTGGAAAAAGCTGAGTATTTCCCTTTGCTCATTCTTGCTCAAACCTTGCATGGTACAGTAGGTGATCCTGTCCACCCCCGCCACACTGTCCGGCCGACAGGCCCCAATGCTGCGGAGGGCTCAACAGCCTACAAAGGGAAATCTGCTCCACCAGCCTCCAGAGGCACCCCCACTACCCCAGCTGGGCGACAAGGGCCTTTTGGGGAGTCAAAGATTTTGGCGAAATTTATATTGAAAGCCTCTGCCATGCTTGGACCAAGAAGTACCTCCCCGGCCTGATCAAAAAGCCAGCCTGTAACAGCGAGCATATCCCGTGGCCTGACCAAGGCCCAGGCCTGTGACACGGGCAGACCCCCGGCCACACGCTCACAGGGCCTAGTGCCAAATTGTGACTTTTTTCTGCGAAGAAGAAACCTAGTTTCCTGTGCTACCTTGATAATATTCAAGCCATCTCTGACTACTCCGTACTATCAAAAAGTGCTGCCAAGCACAGCGCCTGTCTCGGACTGCTATATCGCAAACTCGTGTCCACCACACAGCATTCCGTACATTCCTGTTTTCTTGGCGGTACACTGTTCGTCTCTTCCCCCCTCTACCCCCACCTCTACCACAATTTGATCCACGGGCCGAAGTTGTCATCGTCTACAATAGGGCGAGCCGGACGCTTTACCGAGTCAAGGACCCGCTTCCGACCCCTCCCTCCTTTCCACGTCATAGCCACAGGAAATGGTCACTTCCTCGCAGATCAGTAGACACTTCAAAGGAAACCTCGATGCCATATTGCTTGAAGAAAAAAACAAGTCAAGGACAGATTCCTGGATCACTTCCCCATATCTCCTCACAAATGTTGGGGTGCCATCTTGGACCACGGTGAGATTCAGAGAATTCAGAGAGCCAGAAAAAATACGGCCACGTGTGTCGCACCGTTCACTGCCCCATGACCAGTAGTGCGCATTAAAGTCGTCCCCTAGCACCACTGGAACCCAGTCTCGAACATATACTCGCACACCCGATTTCTCTGGGCCCGACACCTCAATAAAGCCATTCAAGCCGGGCGTGATATTCGCTAGCAATCTAGTTTCCACCAACCCCAGAATGTCCACCTTAGAACTCAAGGCCTCGATTTCTTCACCCTTATTTCCCGCACCCTGCATGTTCCATACACAAAAAGTGAACGTAGCTACTCTATGGGGAGGGCCTAACCTTCAACAGCTGCGCCTCTCCTTCCTGTGGACTTCTTGGAACAGATGTTTGGTTAGAGCTATCAAACGACACAAAGCTTGACACACTAATCCGGTCATCTGTCACCTCACTAATCCCGTCATGCAAATCCCCACACCACACCCACTATGAACTGGTGACAACTCCCCCTTCAGTTTTTTGGTCTTCTCCTGCAAGGGCATGCAGGAGCAGACCAAAAGAGCATGCCCGACACATGTCAAACACGAATTCTACATGTAGTGATACCGTAATTTTCTTTTCTAAATTTTTTAGTATCCCAGTTGAAGCCGGTATCTCATTGCAGCCAATAAAATTGCTTGATTTTCAACACTAAACGAGTGTTGAAAATTGTAGCTCGGGCTAAAATTAGAGAATTTCCGGTAAGTGAGTCACTGTGGTTTCGCTAGTCATGTACTGTTATTTTCAGAATTACAGGGATCGTAGTGTGTTTTAGGGAGAAAATAAGTAAGAAATATGAAAATTTAACATCAAAAATAAAAAATAGAAACAGGTATTTTTTTTTGGAAGAGCTATAGCTAAAAACAAGTAAATTTAAAACTTAAATATTTTATTTTTTTTCTAACGCTAGAAGTAAACAATGCAACAATTTGTCTGGCAGTTTAGTGACATTCATTAAAAGATTCGTGAGGCATAGTTTGCCGATTAACCAATAAATTCTTGAATGATAAGAAAACATATTAACACACTGCAGGGTCTACCTAAATTTTCTTCTGATGGTAATAAACTGAATAAGAATAAGATCACTTAGAAGAAAATAGGGAACCACAACTGCGAAAATGGGAGAGAAAAATAGCAAAATAGCGAATGTTTCTAAAACTCTAGGAAATAAGAAAATGTAGAAACTCGACGACCACTGAAATTATTTGGCTAAAATACGAGTAGGAGAGCAAGAAAAAATTGCGAGGGCGCCATAGTGTGTCAGTCATTAGGCATGGAGGAAACTCTCAATCAGCTTCCAAGTGCACTTTTGCTCAATAACTTACCTTTGCAGTCTCTCAGGTAGAAGCTGGATATCATCTGGAATTCCAACATGGCGGTGGTTTTAGGTCTACCAGCGCACAGCGAAAACGATCAATAATGTGGGTTCAGAAGGAACTAGGAAAACTGTTCCGTCAGGAGCAATTCTTTATCTTATTGCATGGATTTAAAACTGCAAGTCTTTACTCAAACGAAGCGGGACTTAGGTAATCCAGATTAACGTTGTCATGGCAATGACGCCTTTCTGATCGCAATAAAATTCCAGATGCAACATGGATTCATTGCGTAAAGGCGCCTATACATGAGAAACGAGAATCGCATACAAATGCCAAACTACCTAACGAAATTGCTTTCAAATTTTTAATTTTCAGAGCAAAAATGTGCTCCTTGTTCACGAAATGATGTAGATTAAAGGTTAAAAAGTAAAAAAAATGGGGCCAGCCACGCACACAACTTATCAGGGAGCGGTCATATTGGTTAATTTTCAGAGCTAAAATTTTTTCCTTGTTCACAAAATGGCGGCCATGTTTATATACGTCATTTTGTGAAAGAGAAGCAAATTTTAGCTCTGAAAATTAAAAATTTTGTGTAGGTTTAAAGGTAGTAGTGAGTTCGTGCCTTGTCAGAGGGCACCTTTTCCTTCCTTATGACGTCGTCTCACAAAATAAGAAAACATACGGAAAAAAAAATACTAATTCAGTAGTAGGAAAGCAACTTTCTCCACCAATTTACAATTTGGAACGGAAAATATTTAAAAAAAAAAACAACGATTTTACAGTCACAGACAGATCACGAACCACTCATCAGATACGGAATTTTACATACAGGGTGTCCCATTTATCTGCAACGCCTTTACAACACTCTTTTCTACTGTTTAATCTCGACCAACGAACACAAATTATTTTCTTAAAGGTTCAAATTTCCAATTTAGTAGAGTACACACGTTTTAAAGACACATAAATCCTTCCAGTATATCGTGCGACCCGTTGAGAGAAGCGTTTGCAACATTTACATAGGTTAGAGTTAATGTCGCAAAATTCAGTCATACAGGAAACCAACAGGCACGCATGTACCTTTAATTGTTTGTAATAAAGACCGTGTTCAATCTGGTCTCATTTTGGTTCTTACATTCACAGAGACGGACAAAATTATAGAGGGCATGAGTGAGAGTTTCTTTGGTATTATTGACGACTGCCCAAATGCCGGTTTTCAGTACATTGGGGATTTGCTGATGCTTCTGAATGGCCCATGTTTTGTTGAATTAAATCCACACCGTGTTTCAAATACTATGATATTTCGACTTTTGAAACAATTTGATAATGGCCACATGCTGTTCTGTTGAACAGTGGTCGCCATTATTGCAAATGCGAAACTGCGAACTCAAAAAAGAGAGACCGAAACTGCAGCAATCAGAGCGTTGTAGAAAGCGAAACTGAGAGTGCCTTAAATCCGAAATTTTAACCGGTAAGAAGATAATGGTTTTTATTAATCACGATCAAATTTCAGAAATAACTGCGTTATAAAAACGTTGAACATAAATGGGACACACGTGTACAACCGGTTGCCCTCTTATTTAGAAATATTGGAAATATTTAATACCCTCTTAAAGGCCGGTTGCCATCAAATTAGCATTGCAGCATTTAGGCCTATCGAGTTCTCTCTCGCAGGAAGCAAAGGAATGCACAAAGCAAAACTTTTAAATGCTAC
>JAHWFP010198340.1:1975-17624 GCA_023313725.1 Lithobius niger | reverse complement strand
CGGAGCCGGACAACGGAGACGGTGACGTTGTGGTGTGTACGGTCCTTAAAGGCCATGCCACACCGCACCGTTTTGTCCGGCATGTCCGTCGTCCGATGCCTCAAATGTAGCCTGCGGGCCCAACGCAGAGCCTCCGTTGCGTCTCCGACTCGTTTCGAAAAATTTCACTTTCCTCCGGTTGACGGACCGGTGGAGTTGTCCGTCAGCCAATCAAAATGCTTAGCGCCACACGTGTCTTTCTCTCGGCGCTGGAGACAAAGATGGCGGCTCCACACCCGACCATCGAAAACTACCGAAAATTGAAAAGAATAATTCTAAAATTAAGGGTACATAACTAGTAGCAATACAAATCACTCGCCCAAATTGATTTTAGTGGCACGAATGACCCCAATTCAATGTGTACCTACAGTTTTGCATTCGGACGATTACATTCCTTTTACTGGGGGGAGGTGGGAATAAAGAGGTCAGCAAGCGTTCTTGCCGGACAGGTGTGGCAGTGGTCTCCGTTTTTCAGCGTTGCTTTGCCGTAGACGGAGCCGGACAACGGAGACGGTGACGTTGTGGTGTGTACTGGCCTTTATCGCCCAATTGACGCACAATGTCATGCGGAAGATGGAAACGACGACGAAAACCATCAAGATGGCAACAATCAACAAGGAAGTGCCGGACCGTAAGTGGCCGCCGACACCAATAACATTCAGGAGGGTCAACCCCCCGCAAAAGGAAACAGTGAGTAAGTCGAGTGTGACCAATGCGCAAACGGGCCAACACCTCCTCCTCACGGCGACTGCGGCGACACGCCGAGTGTCATTCCTCAACAGTGCCTTTATTGAAAAATGCCGAAACTTTGCTTGTAGGGGTTGCTGTAACGGGATTGAAAATGTCACGTGTGATTAGGAAAAATTATCGACACACGACTAACATTTTGAAATGAGAACACCACAATGACGAACTTAGACTTAATATAAAAAAAAAGAAGAAGAAGAAAATCCCATTGAATCCATCGAATTTTAATTGCTCAGCTCTTCCGTATCTTTATTGTACGGCACTCAGGCCATTACACCTAGTAATTTCACTTGCTAATGCTAGAGCAGCGGTTCTCAAACTTTCTTAAGTGGCGGACCGGTAAATTTTTTTTCGGGGTGCCAGGGACCGGCACCTTGGTGGCTATGGTGAACCATGGTGGTGGGGGGGGGGGGGAACCACGTTTTATAACATAAATTTATAAATCGAAATGTCCCCCCCCCCCCACGATGGTTCACCATAGCCACCATGGTGCTGATTTATAACAGAAATTTGTTCACAATGTATCACATTTATTTGACATGAAGGTTAAAACATGGCAAGCTTTTCAAATCTTAGTTTGTTAAAAAATGTTTTTTACTTATTTTAAAAAACATGCGCAGCTAATGCGACATGTGAGCATGTTTTTTTTTTTCACAAACGCATCCATTGAGCCACGTTTCACCATTTCGTAGACTGGTTCGTTGGTTTGTTGTTTACTGGGGCCTGACCAACGTGGTTGTCGGGCCTAGATTAACAAACGAAACGTGCATTCAACACAGACATGACTATGGCTTGAAACCAAGCCTCCACCTTATAATTTATTATAATCTCATGTGAAAGTAAGTTACAACAAACTATAAACAAACAAACATTACATTTATTGCAATTCCATGTGAGATTACAACAAATTATAAACAAACAAACATTACATTTATTGTAATTTCATGTGCGATTACAACAAATTATAAACAGACAAACATTAAATGGAGGTTTTTGAATACAAGGTCGAGTGTGGATCTAGGCCGAGTGTGGTCGCCGGACTTTGGCTGTTTCGTTGGGTCCCCGACCTGCGGGGCTGTTTTGGTGACTAGTTTCTTCTGTATAAGACTGCCTGGATCGCGTTGTGCTCCGTTACAGGGTTTGGCGTGGTGCCCTTGTGTCACAAACTTGTGTCCCGTGAGTGCCTAATTTGCCGTTTTCCAATTCTCCTGGGGGCGGCCATCTTGGATTGACTTGGCAGTCCCGAGTTCGAATCCCCGTATCTGACATCCTTTTATTATTATTTTTTTTTTATTCATTTATTTTATTTTTTTTCTCCACGGTCTGTGTGTCGGCATGGAGGAACAAAATGAATTTTTAACAGGTTTGCACATGGATAAAATTTTGGAAACTAAACAATTGGAAGATTTTCTGTTGCCCCATGCGGAAGCAGGCCTTAGTTCAGTGCGTAAAGGGGCAGATTCCTGCCGTAAGACTTTCTTCTTCGATGCACCTTCCACACTGTTTAATGCAGGTATACGACAGGCTGTTTTTCAAGAATCACCATCCATCGATCCAACTACTTATGGAGCACTCTTGGATAGGGTCTCTCGTGTTGTTACCAAAATGGAGCGAGTTGGTCAAGAAAAGGACCTTGATTTGCTGGACATTGACAACAAGTTAAACCTGATAAATTGCCGACTTGACGAAATCACTTCTTTAATGCGGACTAAGGCTTTGTTTATGGACCGCGCGCAACGCCTAGAGAGGACGCGTGGCGCGGCGTTTGAAAGGAATTTTGCTACTTATCCGCGTCCGCTTGTTTGTTTAAGTCAAAAGCTCACGCGGGACGGCACGAGCGAATCGTTCATCCCGCGCGCGGTCCCCCGATCTGTTTGAGTTAGAAAAAAGCCGCGCACCGCGTACGCGGGCCGTGGGAGCCAGGTCTGTTGAGTTGCACTCTGGGATAGGAAAATGGCGGACCACGTGTTGCCGCTTACGAGTGGTCACTTCGCTGGTTTCCGTGATACAAAAGCCTGCCCGTAATTTAATAATTGGCACGTATTTGTTCTAATACAACTTCCGCCAAGCTTCTTGTGCTGTTATATTGTGTGGCTTGCGCCACATTGTACTGATTCGCATACCGTCGTATATTGTTGAGTGAGCATCGCGTTTCTCTTAAGCTTCCGCTCAAAACGGCCATAAACATAAACGCGATTTAGAACTCGCGGGCCGCAGAGACAACAGCCAACACGCGGCGGGGCGAACTGCTTGTTTTTCTTCACTGCGTAAGCTTTCGGCGTCCGCTTAGTCGTTGGGTTTTCTACATGAACGCAGCCTAATGGTACCGAGGAGCATGCATGGAAATCTTATTTTGAGTCATACAAGGATAATTTTTTGGTATCCGTAACTACCCATATTACGACTGCAATTGAAACCGAATTTGCCACCCTTCGATCTTCGCTAATGACAGAATTCCTTTGTCCGTCTGGTGTTGCTAATCAACCTGTCCATCACGAGACTGGCTCCAAACTGCAACTTACATCTGTCCTACACGCGTCTGAAGTTGGAACCGTGCAGCTTTTATCGGCACATATTGATACAGTTCCCCATTCTTTACAGTCATCTAGTTCTAATGATTCCCAGCAGGGAGTTACAAGAAACCAGGGTCAGGGGCAGAACATCCATTGTGGGATCCACCCAAATTTTACCGTGCGCCGAGGTAATTATAGGACACGGAAATCGAAGCGGGTGATCACGGGAGATAAACATCATGGGACAAAAATCAACGACCAATTTGTGGAATCTAGAAATTCATTGCCTCATCTTATTCAAACAAACTCCAGTTCGACACCAGCCACTGTTCAATCCTCAGATCTTATCGAAACGGTAACTGAGTTATGTAATGACAGAAATCACGCACATGAGGCAAATGCCTCTTTGGAACCAGTAATTGGAGGAATTACGAATCCCTCGCTGGGCCCCCAAGTCCCCATCGCCTGCCAGAAGATGTGCCCTATTGTTGTAATTGGCGACTCCCATGTTCGGGGCATCATCTGCAACAAGCATTCTGAGTCTAGGGTTTGGACTTACCCGGGCACAACGTCTCAAACTTTATTGGCAAATCTTCCAGACATCATCTCTGGCTTACCTGATGACGCTAGCTTCGTATTTTGTGCTGGATCAAATAACGTCAACGCTGATCCTCCAAATCGTATAGTTAAACATCTGTCCGACCTTGCACATGCGATAAAAAGCGTACGCCACTTTGCAAGGTTTCGTTTGTTGCCCTTTTTCCACGAATCGGAGCGAGATACCGTGATGCGAACCAAATTGTGACTCATACAAATGCGCTACTCCGCCAAATGTGCATTGCAATGAATTTTAATTTCGTGTCCATCGATTCACACATCTGGTCAGATCGCACCCTGACGGCCAGGGATGGCTATCACCTGACAGTGAGAGGAAAATCGGTTCTACGAGCTGAAATAAATACACTCCTCCTTGGACGTGGATCATGGAACATCTAGTCGTGCTTCAAACTTATTGTGTCTCTCACTGAATGCTCGGAGTTTGGTGAAGAATCTTAGTCATTTACATGTTCTCATGTCGGAGTCTTCTTTTGATATGTTTTTTGTCGTCGAAACTTGGTTAAACGTTGGCATCACTGATTCGGAGATTACTGGATCATTCGGCCCCCCCCCCCCCCCCATATGGTGTCTTACGTTCCGACAGGCAGTCTAGGGGCGGTGGAGTCGCATGTATTTACAAGAAAAATTTACCACTTGTTCTTTCCTCGGTTGGGGTTGATGTTGAGGGGATCAATGTTTTATTACCTTCTATAGGCGTAAATTTTATTTTGCTCTATCTCCTTGACAGTTCTGACACTCAACTAATTACAAAGGTGGCATCCTATATTACTTCCTCGTTGAGACCATCGTATCAAAATATACTTCTTGGCGACTTCAATTTGGCCAGTATCGACTGGAATCTTCTTACTACATCTTGTAGCCACCACCGTGTATTACTTGATTTAGTGGTGGAACTGGGTCTGCATCAGTTAGTCTCCTTTCCAACTCGGGGTTCCAATACGCTTGACCTTTTATTTTCTTCTGATCCACGACTTATATTTGGGATATGCGAAGTCGAAAACTTAGGCTCTAGCGACCACTGTATGATTCATTTTGAGGTGAATTGTGGGGAATATTCTACTGAGTGTTGTTCCACCTCAAAAAGAAAGCTGGATCTCGACGGACTTTGTTCTTGCCTTGCCACAATCAATTGGCCAGATCTGCTGCCATTACTCGGTGACTCAGTTGAAAACTGTTGGACCGGCTTCACCAGATTGCTCGATTATTTTACTGAACTTTGTTCTGTTAAATTGACCAATGGACATCAGGGGAAGCCAAAACTTCCTGTACCGTTGAAAAAGGCTGCGAGAAGGAAATTAACCCTGTGGCGCAAACTTAAAGTTAACCCCTTGTCCACCTCACTTAAGGCCTCGTATCTTAGCAGCAAAAAGGCCTATCTCCTGCTTGTTGAAAATTGGCACAATGATTTTGAACGGAATATGATCCAAGAAGGAAATCTCTCTTCCCTTTTTCGTCTGTACAGACGACATACCGGAAAGCCTCGTTCCCTGCCTCCATTTAAGCAAGGAGGGTCTTACCTTTTTGAAAACAAGTCCAAGGCCAACCTACTTAATCACTTATTCTCCGAAAATGGAATCATTGACAATAATTCGGTGATTGCACCTGATGCTTTTGGACATTACCCACCAGTTCATTTAGCCGATGTAAGTTTTTCTGAAACACGAGTTCTCACCGCTCTAAACCAAATTAAACCTAGCCGTGCTGTGGGACCTGATGGTTACTCAGCATTTCTTATAAAGCATGTTTCACTTGAGATATATCCTGCACTGGCATTTATCTTTTCGTTGTCCTTCGCGCAGGGCCAACTACCATCTATACGGAAGACTGCTAATGTTGTGCCTATTTATAAAAAGGGTAGCGCTTCCGACCCCAGGAATTACCGTCCTATTGCGCTCACTACGGTGGCTTGCAAAGTCATGGAATCGATTATTCGTGAAGATCTGTTGGCTTTTTTGGAATCGTACAACTTGATAAACCAGGACCAGTTTGGCTTTTTGCCTAATCGTTCGACAACATTGCAACTGCTCTTGGCAATGGAAAGCTGGACTTCAGCCATTGACTTGGGTATTCCATCTGATGTTATTTATTTCGACTTTCAAAAGGCGTTTGAATCAGTTGTTCACAGTAAACTGCTGTTTAAACTTACAGAGATTGGGGTCTGTGGCTCCTTGTCGAAATGGATCTCCAGTTTTTTAATGGGGCGATCCCAGCGGGTTTTAATTGAACGAACCTTCTCGTCTGCCACTGATATTATTAGCGGGGTCCCTCAGGGGTCCGTATTGGGTCCCTTACTCTTTGTCATTTTTTTGAACGACCTGACAAATGCCGCGTCTACGCCTGATAAACCAAAACTTAAATTCGCAGACGACCTTAAGGTCGGGTCTGAGGTCTTGTGTGAATCCGACTTCGACTTTTTGTCAGCCCAAGTGAACTCTGTGAAATCCTGGTCTGATTTCTGGCAACTACAAATCTCTACCTCTAAATGTTGTGCTTTTCATATTGGGAAAAATAACCCTTCACACCCGTACTTTTTATTCAATTCCCCTCTCAATTCGGTTTCATACATTCGCGATCTTGGAGTTCATCTGAATTTCGACTTAAAGCCATCCATTCACTGTGGTATTATAACCAAATCTGCCTTTGCCAGGCTTTCAATTGTTAAGCGGTGTTTTTTGAGCCATGACAGACCAACTCTGGTGTGGGCTTTTAAGGTATATGTTAGGTCTCTCCTGGAGTATGCCAGTCCGGTGTGGTGGCCATATCTGCTTGGTGATATCGACCGGCTTGAATCCGTGCAACGCAGTTTTACACGCACTTTGCGTGGACTTTGCCGTTTTTCTTCAGGGCAGCGATTGAGTATGGTCGGTCTCGAGCCCCTTGAACTTAGACGCCTCAAAGCTGACCTGATTCTTACATATCGGATCATCCACGGCATGTTACCCGTGGATCTTCCTTTTTTCGATCGATGTGATATAGTTCGTACTCGTGGCCACTCCTTGAAATTGAGGGTGTCGGGATCCAACCTCGACTGTCGCAAGCATTTCTTTACCAATCGTGTTGTAGCCCCTTGGAATTACCTCCCTGAGGCTGTGGTTTCTGCGAATTCATTTGGTGTCTTCAGGAGGCTACTAAATCAAATTGATCTCTCCCGTTTCCTTAAGCGCTCCTATCAGTGATGCCTCCTTACCACTTTTAAATTGGGACCAGTGTCAGTGGTCACATCTGTGACCCTTCTGGATCCCCTCCCCTACTTGGGGGGCGAAACTATATATTATTATTATTATTATTAAATGTATTTGTTTAAAATCAATCTTTACCTCAAATTTCGGTCGTTTTCGTCACCGTGAATTTCGTTAGTTAAAGTAACCACGTCGTTTTATCGCTTACTAACCACTGGACTCTCTTTGCACACCAACACATACAGCCTGGAGCGCATATGTGACAAGCTCGCACGAGCGACAGTATGCTGCGGCGAGAAGCACAAGTTGCTACCTGATTACAGCGGGTTACGTTTCGTCATTACCTATTGTATTTTTGTTAGCAGTCTTTAGCATTACTTTCTATTCAATGCTTAAATTAGAAGGATGGGTGTTTACCCGAATGTAAGAAAAACTAAAGCTTTGATGAAAATAATGTAGTAGTGGACGTTTGTTTATCTGAGCGTTTACGGTCAATTAATTTTTTCATTTTGTCCGCGGACCACACTTTGAGAAACGCTGTGCTAGAAGTCGTAAGCTAGTCGGTTACCATAGTTACTGGCCGAAAGTCGGCGCCATGGAACAAGGTAAGGTCGACTACAAAAAGCATAAAAACCGGGTCTCAAATAACGGCCGGTTTCCTTTTAAAACTTGGAGGGATTAAGTTGCTGGAAAGTATTGAATAATGTAGGAGCTTCATCATTTAATAGCCGAAATTTATTTCGTTGATGGGGGGGGGGGGGCGGGGGTGATGCTAGCGAGGTCACTGCTAATGATATTTAACGGAGTTACAAGTGTGGCAATACGCAAATCACAATGTCAGCACTCCATAGTGCACCTTGCCATTAAACATAGCTGTTGCATACCGCTAACTACCGTGCTCACACCGCTGCTGGGTAAGCGCCAACAGCCGGGTGGCGAGCGAGCCCTACTGTTCAACCAGTTAGAACCGGATCGCACCTGTTAGCCAGTCGCATGACGTAAAGGCAAGAGCCCATTAATATAATTGTTCTCGCAGGTACAAAAACTGCTGGGTCAAGAGGCTCGAGTTAGTTGGAGTTGGGGGTCTGAACGTGCAAGTTAGACCACCAAAGCTAATAACGGCAGAACAGGGCAGCAACCTTGATCTAGTGCCTAATATGTAATGTAATGTGCAGTTTCCAAGCTGTACAGTAAGAGGCGAATTAGGATTGAGCAATGTGTCTTGAAACTAATCGTCCGTCTCCTTAGCAGTCACTAACAGATAAAGGACATAAAATGTCCTTTTAGTGCACAAAGCCAACACTCCTCTTTCAGATCAATTTTTGACTGGTAACTACGCCTACACTTTTACGGTTGAAAGAACTGGAAACAACTTAAGAAGTCTTTGTCAGTCAATTTTTAAATGATCTGTTCACGGATCTAGCCTGTTAGTTTAACCAAGCAATATTCCCTTGGTTTGTAACACTTTCCCAGGTTCTTCGATGATCTTGTTTTGCTTTATTTCTTGCCATGTAGTGTGTGTATGGCCAGAAAACAGTACGATCTCACAACACTCCCTTTCATTGACATCTAGACATCAGAAAACCACTGTAACCTAACTAGTCTAGGAGCTAGCTAGGGTTGAGTATGCAATTCGATGTACCCTAAATTTAATTTTTGATTTCTGTTCGTGGTACATTAAGCATTGAAAATTGACTTTTCACATAACTGGGTGCATGGTCATTTAGCCGCCATATTGGTTTCCAAAATGGCCGCCAGCGGAGAACAAAAACGGGATTTACTTTGGTTCTACATCCTCCTAGAACAAAATTTTTTTTCAAGACTATGTTTTCTTGCCCAAGGAACCCAAATATCATACTGGGTGCATGGTCATTTAGCTGCCATATTGGTTTCCAAAATGGCCACCAACAACGAACAAAAACGGACCTTACTTTCCTGCTACACCACCTAGAACAAAAAAATTTTTTTCAAGACTACGTTTTCTTGCCCAAGGAACACGAATATCATACAGGGAAAGTTTTCAGACAATAAGTGGTTGTTGGGGTGATAACTAGCAGCTTGTGAAAGCCACCATATTGCTTTTCAAAGGCTGCTATTAAACGGGAATAAACGCAAATTATATTGACAATTACCACTGTAATACAGATATCCAGCAACCCAATTTGATGAAATCGACACGACCATGGTTAATTTTCAAAATGCTTTTGCCTAAGTTGGCCAAACCTGCAGGTCATTGTAGTGTGATGGTGTGATGAGGGCTTAGAGTAGCTTAGGAGTTACAACTGCGAGATGGGCTACCGTTTTCCTACAAGATTGCTTGCTTCTTCTACAGACTTTCAAAGTATTCTTATATAAATCTCATGTGTGGCGGGCATGTTGTGAAGAACACCTCATGGAGATTAAGTTGAGTTGTCCTCTATCAGGCTTTGATGAAGCAAAACTATAACAAAGTTGCGAAAGACCATGGAAGCTTAATAGCATGACAAGAATTAAAGAGGCTATGGCACAACACAACCTAGTTAGACACGATAAAGAACAGATAATTCAAGTTTTTTGTGAAGTATGTGGTCTGGCAGAGGATGGTGAGGGTGGAAGCCACGACTGATGAAGAATGCATAACAGAAATGCAACAATACATTGTTAACCTCGGTGATCCTTTTTGCATACAAGAAGGAATCGACGCAAGACTGCGACATCTATATTTGCAGGAAAACTAATGGATAGTGAAGATAAGGAAATACTAAAGTCCGCGGACCTTTCCTGGCATTTACGAAGGAGTGCTTCCAGTAAAGAAGAATCAGAAAAGCAAAAAGGGTGTGAAACACTTAAAAGGGGATACTCAAAAGAAAAGAAAAGCAATAATGCACTGCGCATAATAGATATCGCCAGGTCACGAGGTTACATTATTCTTTTATCTACTCACATTCGAGCTAATGCCCATGTCACTTTATGACAACTTGACGACTGCTTGATAAAATCACTGAAATCTAATGTAATGTGGGAACTGGAAACAGACTAAAACATTCTCGCATATAACGAAATTGGTTCTCCATCTGCTATTCCTACGGAAGTATCTATTTTGATTGACTTCATGGCTCTTATTGGGAAGGTTCCCATGAAGACCTTGAAACTTGCAACATTTAGACAAATGTGAATATTTATATAAAAAAAATTCGTCATCTATCAGCTAACTGTACGCATGGACATAAGTGTTTGATGTATATCATGAGTGCAGCATTAAGCATCATGAAAGACTACAAAGTTATCCTGTCAAAATTCCAAGGCCAGCAGTCTTCAACTGTAGAGCACGTTTCAAATCTACACTGCAATAGCGAAGAAGTTAATGGCCGATTACTTCTACATACACAACACATTGTAACCACTAAAGCTGCTTGTCTCCTCACCGGACACTGATGTGTTTGTATGTCTCATATCATTTCAAAACATCCTGGGGAAATGCTGAACTGAAAAAACTGCGAATGCTATGTGGACAAGGGACATCGTCTAGAGTTGTGCCTGTACATGACCTGGCCACCAAAATACCCAGCAATGAAGTAACTAAACTTCCTGCAATGTGTGCATTTAGTGGTTGCGAATCTACTATATATTTGCAACCAAGCATGCAGCACTGAATGTCCTAGAACAAGACGCCTTTTCAGACTTACTTGATGGGTCCTGAAAAGTACAACTCCTTAATCCAGTACAACTCACAGAAGCTAAAAGCAAAAATGGCGGACAGGTTCTTTACTACCCGTCTTGGAAGTATAGTAAGTAGTATAGTAGTAAACGGTAAGCTAAACACATTTGATGAACTTCAGTATTTCCAGTATCATCACAAATGCTACTTTTGAAAGTTTGTGTTCAACTTTAGAAACTATGTGTTGTTACGTTCAAAGAGCTTACTTTCAATGCTATAGAGTATAGATGGACAAACGCAGTGAGGCAGTATTGCTCCCAACATTAATGACAAACCCCTTTACCACCAGAATTCCCTTCTCCGTGTACAATATGGTTAAAGTGTGCATGGGAAAATGACTGCTCTTGTCGCGTTAACATTAAATGTAGCGACTTGTGCAAGTCTCAAGTAATACCTTCTTGCAGCAAGCCAACGAATCAGTTGCTATAAATTTCCACTGAGGATTTGTGATGTTTGAAATAATTGTAGTTGCTCTTACTTTTTAAGTTCCTTTTAATGGTGTAACTACTTACTTTAAGATTAAAAACGGTTGTTAAACGATTTATTTAGTAGCCTCTGTTTACATCAATGTGAAAGAAAGAGCACGTGTACGCACCATAATTATTTTCAGTAGCAAGGTAGACTCACTGTTCTGTTCTGCAACAGGGACACCTTTAAAATCAATATGGCAGCTTACACAAGCTGCTAGTTATCACCACGACAATACTTATTGTCTGAAATTCATCCCAGTATGAAATTCTGGTTCCTTGTGCAACAAAACATAGTTTTGAGAAAAAAAAAATTTGTTCTAGGTGGTGTAAAAGCAAAGTAATGCCCGTTTTTGTTCTATGATGGCGGCCATTTTGGAAACCAATATGGCGGCTAAATGACCACGCGACCAATTATGTGAAAAGTGAATTTTCAATGCTTAACCTACCATAAACTCAATTCAATAACTAAATTTAGGGTACATCGAATTGCATACTCGACCCTAGCTAGCTCCATGACTAAACGTGTAGCAATGCACATCCACATATTTTCATCCAATACAAGACTCCATCTCTTCAATATCAATAGAAAATTCGATGTCAATAACTATTGCAATAAAAATATACATACGTGTAAATTAAAATTTTTATTCTCTCAAATACTTCTTTCCTCTAGAGATTTAAAGAACAACAGCCAATCCCCAGCTCGCTAACCCCGAACTGCGGGCGATTCGATTCCCTCCGATAGTATGTAATCCTGGAATCTTTTATTATCTAGCGCTCGCCTAGTCCAGACATGAACTCTGTCTCCCTCTGGGTAAACGAAGCATTGTGACAGACGACAGATCGATTCGATGGCGAAAGAACGTGGATCACAGAAGAAGCCGAGCAGTAAGAGCCCCTCACCGGCGCCAGCTAGCCCTTGTTCTCATGATGCTGCTCTGGTCTTTGTGCCCATGCCTCCCGATGTTTGTTGCAGTCTGGACATTGTTGCGAAACCCCCCCCCCCCCCCCCAGTTGGACCCGCACCTTGCGTGCCAAAAGCATCGATCTTGTGACTCTTGCACCAAGCTCCCAGAATTTGTATGACGATTGAGGCGAAGGACTGGATTCCCATTCTGAAAAACAAAGGAAATCTCATATTCGAATTGAACAAAGGAATCTGAAAAAGGAAAGTACGGTTGCTGCATCAACATCGAGTATTCTTCCAACTCCCAGCAAATCCCTTGTTAAATCTTCGACATCAAAGGCTTCTAAACCTTCCTCATCCGGTTCCAGTCCACCATGCCATGATCAACCGAGAAGATGAGCCTCTTCACTTTCCATCGTTGCCGTCAGCGAAAGGGCGGGAACTGACAGCATCGAAGAGCCGCCTGCCGTTGTTCGACACTCACCCGGCATCGGCGCTTCACCGCATCCTTTGGCTGTTTTATCTACCAAACTAGACTGCTCTGCAACTACACACTGGCGGCTCTTGCTACACTTCATGTGCCATCAGACGCCATCAATTTACATCCACTTCAAAACCTACGAATCTCCAGGGTTTAAGTGATGCCCATTTTACTGAAGGAAATTTATCGCCTTTACAATTGTCAACTGTTAACCGTAATTTGGCTACGTTCCATGATTAATTCACTGGGATTGCTGAACCGTCTGCAGCAATCAATGCTAAGCACGAGTCATTGATTTAAATTTGGAATATTTCGCTGTCTACTTGACAGAATGACAACGATATACTTCAAACTTAAATCGAACATGCACGTTGATCGTAGGAAGAAATCAACCCAATTAAAGGACCTGTGTCCACCAACTAGACCTGTCATCTGTTGACCCATCAACTATCAGCAAACCATCCTATACAAAATCTCACAGAGCTCCGAAAATACATAAATGTTCTAAACACCCTAAAGACCACCATCATCTTGGTGAACCGTTGGATCTTTCAATCCATTCCAGCACACAAATTCAACAACAAGTGGAGGCTTTGAGAGCAGCAGATCCTCTTGCTGTGGCTGACGAAGGACCGCTGTCATGATCGGAAATCAGTGAGCTTTTTGACCAAGCGAAAGATGGCCATAGACTTCTCGGCCCTAATTCGTATCCATCTCACTTCTCCGATTCATCCAAATCTGATGATGGCTGGGTCATAGCGGCTGCATATTGGCAGTTTTACCTACGTCCGTAAATGGGAGAACCAAAACATCAACGAGGACTCGTCCAAAAATTCGAAACATAAGAAACCTCCCCCTTGCAGCAACAGTCCATGCTAAAGTTTTAAGGAATCTTCCTATCAACGAAGATCTCCGAGTGACGACAGTCGCTCTCGGGCATTGAGACGATTTTCCATCTTACGTAATAACAAATAGTTTTCCTCCTCCAATCAGAATCATGGACAACATTCGAAAGTCAACAAAAGTGGCAACCAGAAGTCAAGAAACGCCAGGCAGACGAAGGAAAGGACTTTTCAGGGTGAAGGAATCATTGACGAAAGATGAAGATGCAACAGAGTGAATGACGATCCATTGGAACTCCAAAGAACGAACCCCATGTCAATGTCGTGGACACACCAATTCAGATACATGTTCCCACCGTTCAAACTTCTGCCACAAATTCTACAGAAAATCTTCCTTGTGGCATGAAACTGGCCAGTAACACCATGGTTTCCTCAACTCCTGCAACTCTTGATAATAAAAAAAACCCATGGAGCATGACAGAAACTCAAGACCTTCTATCTCAAAAGAGAGAAAGCCTGCTCCACCCAAACGTTAGTGCTTTGAAACTACATGGGTGGCTACAATCGTCATACTTCTCAAAGATACAGGAATACTAGAAGCACAAGCCATTAGAATTGCAAGCAAAGCAATCTAAGACTCGATGAACAGAATTTAGACAACCAAGGAAATGGTTTCATCGGTGTGCTTTACAGAAAATCAGCCAATCGCTACCCCTTCGCCTGACCTGCTAAGCTATTGAACTGATTTCTTCAATTCAGGTTTAAAAGGACTCACCATCTTAGTACACTACTCTTCCCTGAACTCTGTTTTTAAAGCGGCCAGGAGAGAAGAACTATTAACACTTTAACACCTATGGACGTACTGGTACAGCCTTCGAACTTTTGCACAGCTGCCTATGGACGTACCAGTATGTCCTGTATGTTTGTGGGTTCATACTAAACTCAACGTACCAGTACGTCCATCGCTCTTCACGCAGTGTTGTTAGGTAACATTTTTAGTGCACATGTCAGTCATTAGATGGCAGCACTGACTAGTCAAAGCTGTGTGAAATGATGTTTGTTGGAAGTTGTAAAGGTGCCTTGCTTAGATGAATTGATAGAATAAAAGCACTAAAAGTAGTAACGTTTTAAAAAGCCAGCAAGTGCACATGTATACAGTAAAATGCGACGTTTCGGGATTTATCATCCCGTTGTCAAGCAAAAAATATATTTTATAGCATAAGCTACAAGTCACAAGATACACTTAAATGGTTTCCCATTTTAAAGCAAAGCAAGCCTTTTTTACCTTATTTTTAAAAGGTAAAAATAAAAAGTTAAAAAAAGATAAAAAGTGAAACCCAGTCAGCGCAAAAACTGAAGCTGGGACTACCTCTCCATAACGAAGCAGGGAAGAAGTGATATGTAGAGCGGAGGTGGTGGCTATTTATGTCGGATGGCCCTGGTGGGAAAAATTTTTGATTCCAAATTTGTGAAGGATTGGTACATATTCCGAAAACTGTTTATTATTAGGCATCAAATGATTATGGACTGGTAGTCGTTGTGTTAGGATGCAAAGTGTTTCTAAGTTAAGACGTGCACGAAAATTATTTTCTTGAAAAATGACTTGCGTATTTTGAAGATCTGGGGTGTGCCCTGTCTTTATCTGGTGCTGAACAAGAGAGTTGGTTTTATCTTTGTATTTAAGGTTGGATTTGTGCGACGAAATCCTTTTATTAAGTTCCTGTTTCGTGGTTCCTATGTAGCTAGCTGTGCATGTTGGTTCGCCACATGGGATTTGATAGATGACATTTTTTTGTTTAGTTTTATCTTTCTGCTCGACTGTAATGTTTGGCATAGTTCGTTTTTTTTTTATTTCGTGCTGCAGTGGAGACGAGAGTAAGATTTTGGGGAGCCAGCAATTTCCTACGGTTTTCTGTGGCATAGGGGAAGTATGGAAGGCATATAAGATTCTCCCCAGACTGGAATCTCTCTGTAGTCTTGAACTCACTCATGAAGGACCCCTAAAAACCTATCTCAAACTGCAACCTTCATCTTTTAACAAGAAAAACTGTCTACTTGATAACGATGGCATCAAGTCCACAATACAGCAAAGTACAAGCTCTTTCACTGGGCTCTGCATACTTGTTCTTTCTGGAATATTGTAAAGTCATATCTTT
>JAHWFP010198338.1:18067-60160 GCA_023313725.1 Lithobius niger | reverse complement strand
CCAAGATATTTAGCATATTGAACTTTGTTTATTTTCTTACAATTTCTGCAGTTATTTATGCATTTTTCGTGTATAAGAATTTCAATGTCGTCATTAATTTTTGTATGCGGAGTTTTGATATTTAAAAAAAAGGGTAATGTGAAGGGTAATGTCGAATAGTAGTAAAAATCCTTTACAAACGAAATATTACATTATATATATCATCAAAATGATATACATTACATCAAAATATATAAAATATTATATGTATTTAGACGGAATTCTTCGGACAATCAAACTCTGGGCCCCCTACATAAGCAAACGCCAGTGCGACAACAAACGGTACTGTATGACAACATTGCATCCTATTAAAACACCAAGGCCAGCTAGTTTTAAGTTGATTCTTAATACATATCTATGTTAATACATATCTGTCACGAATTCAAAGACCACCTTAACAGTTTTCCTTTTCAGGTATCTAATATTTTAGAATTGTTTAGCTGACTGTTTTAACCAATGTTGTCTGTTTCATTCCCTGGTATTTTCTGTACGAGAAGGGGCCCATGGTGTCTCGTGCTCATGTCAATAGGGGCTTGTCAGAGATCTTGCGTGTTCCCCGTGGATTGCACAAACTAAATTGTCTCTTGCGTCGTCTACAGTGGAGCAAATAAGTAAAAACAACAACAACATAATTTCTTTGTCTTTTACCAGATGATAGGCCGGATGGAACGGAAATATGGATATACCAGTATGTTTACATGTGTCTTAATCTTCGTCAGAATATCCATTGAACTTCTATTAATTATCAATTACGTGCTCACATTATCTAGACAAACACTAGAGTATCGTGCAAAGTTAGGTAACAAACAACACATTAATGCAATTATCAAGGATGTTAACCATTGTAGCATGACACCACAGCATAAGTGTCTTATATCCTAAAGCATAGTTGGGCAAATTTCATGTATTTGGAGAAAAAATAATAATGCAGTACAAAAGCTTAAATATGGTAAAATTGAGAGGGTAAAACTACGACAAACATTAACTGGTGTAGAAATGTCAGCTAAGCTGCTTTCAATGCAAAATCTGACCCTCAATAACGTTAGAAACGTGTTCCTAGCCTATAGGAGGTTGCATTGCTGGTTCGATTTGTACTACTAAGATTAACTTGTGTGACAATATTTTTTGGACAAGCCTCAGGGAGGGGGCAGTACAGGGAGGACTCGGAACCCTTGGGGGTATTTCATGGGAGTTCCATGGCCGATTCGATTTGTGCTGTTAAGAATGACTTCTGTACACAATTTCATGCATCTAGCTTGATCTGCCAGAATTTGTGGGTCAAGCCTGAGGGAGGGGGCACAGAGGAACAATGGGAAACCTTTTGGGGTATTTCATGAGGATTCCATGGCTGTTTCGATTTGTTCTGCTAAGAATGACTTTATCATGTCTGTAGCTCGATTTGCAAAAATTTGTTGGTCAAAGCCTCAGGGAGACATGGTGGCACTTGGGGATATCTGCTAAGAATGACTTGAGTACCAAATTTCATACTTTTAGCTCGATTTTCAAGAATTTGTTGGTCAAGACTCAAGGGAAACACGTTTGGGGGCACTGGGGGGGGGGCTTTGCAGGGGTATTTCGTGGGTTTCCATGGTCAATTCAATTTGCACTGCTAATAATGACTTGTGTAGCCTACCAAAATTCAGGTTTTTAGCTCGATGAGCAAGCGCTTGTTGGGTAAGCTTCAGGGAGGGGACACAGTGGGTGCTGGGAGGAGGGGCACTGGGAGGGGGGGTTCCATGACATCTGTGCTACTAAGAATAACTTGTGTACAAAATTTCATGCTTTTAACTGGATGTGCTTGATTTTGTTGCTTAATGATAATTGTACTATTCAAGGTTCCTATATTCCACATTTACAATGGTGAGTGTTAGAAATAAATTCCAAATACTGTAATTTCTTCCATAATAATTGGATGATTTACGTCAAATGCTAGTTCAGCAGTACATTTGTGAGTTTCAAGCTATATACCAAATTACATTCTAATCCGACGTTTCGTTTGTGCTCTTCCCATATTCCAAAAGTGCAACCAACTAACCAACATTTTTTAATTTGGTGTCCGTTTTTAGCTACGCTACGCTCCGCCAACAATGAATTATTTACTCCATTATAAAAACTACGATGGTTAAACACTGTTGTTGTGGACACTGATGATGACTAACAGCTAGCCTTTACTTGCAAATGAATGTATTTGTGTTGTCTGTATGGAATGATGATTTTTCCGTGACAGGCATCGATTGTCCCAGCTGTTGCGAGTTATCTGGCAGCATTTATCATCATTGTCACGAGGTATTTTTAGTCCCGTTATGCTCTTTATTTGTTTTTTAAAAGGGCACTGTTTCACTGAATTTGTTCTCTATAGTATCGGTGGGCTTGGTTATGACAGACCCCTGCTCAAAAACTCTCTGGAAAGCAAAGTGTTGTCTCTACTGTTCACCAAGTACTACCTACATGCATGGTGATTTTCTGATCCCTCGATATTGACTTTACTGGTGTAGGATCGGACTAATTTGCTCTTCGAGATGGTTTTTCGCTGAATAAGGATGGACCTGCAGTTGTTCTTTGCTAGGATTTATTTATTTGGTAGATGCTAGTTTACAAACTGGCAGCCAACGTCCTGAAAGAAGCATTTTCAAGGACGCATAATATGCTCACTATCGTAATGCAATCACCATTTGAATTTTATTGTCGAGGTCTTGGTTTGGCAATTTTTAGTGAACTACCGGCCGATAAGTACACTTATTACTTACTCACGAGTGGCTTCTTATCTTATTTAAGTTTAATGCGAATTAATCTTAAATAAAATAAGAAGCCACTCGAGATTAAGTAATAAGCGTACTTATCGGCCGGTAGTTCACCAAACATTGCCTAACAAACACCTTGACACTGCACTTCATATGGTGAATGCATTGTGATGGTGAGCACATTATACATCCTTAAAATGCTTCTTTCAGGACGTTGACGGCCAGTTTTGTAAACGAGCATCCACCATGGACTTTCTAAAATTATTGACATGTGATATGGCGTTCGGTGGAAGTGTTAGTTTTTGGTAATCAGTCAATGAGCTGATTTTACGAAAGTGCTCATAGCTGTCGCCTTTGAAAAATGTGTTAAAATTGAAAAAGATGGCTCTTCACTAAATGAAAGACAGCCAAATCTAGGACCATCTAGTGTTTGCTTACAACTAGCATATTAGTGAGGAAAGAAATTCTTCCCACAGTCGTTTCAGTTTCAGTTTCAGTTTCGTATTATTGGTTAACAGATAGTGCTGCTGATTGGTTTTGTGTTATTGTGGCACTTTGACGCAGATTGTGACACTAGTCGGCAATATCACCGTATGCCCAGTGACTTAAAATGTCACACGGCATGAAACACGAGTTTCTGTTTCCTGTAAATATTAATAGATGACGCTACTGATCTGTTGCGTGTTGCTGGTTAACAGACGGCACCACTTCAACACTTTCGGATTCGATTCTCAGCTACGAGTAACTCCCAAATTATCATAAAATCGACTGATCCGTTCACCAGTTTTTAGTTTCGTGTAATGTACCACTAATCAGATTTGTGTATTTTTTTTTATATGTGCCATTGATTGGAAATGATGTTGTATGTCACTTGACCTAAAATGGTGGTTGATGATGACGTTTTATTGGTTGATGTATGGTGCTACTGTTGGATTTAGTGTTATTAGTCAATTGATGGCACCACTGGTTGGTAATGACGTTGCAAGTTAAAATGGTGGCTGGAAATGATGTTTCACCGGAGACGGCAACATGACCGGAAATAACAAAATAGCCAGGAAGTCGACCATGACACCGGAAGTAACATCATCAGACCCGGAAATGTTTTGGGCCACAAGAAAAACCTCTTCTTGCACCTGTGGGAAAACTTCATGGCTTCCATTTATAGCCCCTCTGAGCTCTTCAGCCATTCTCAGAGGTGTACCAAGTGTCACAAACCTACAATGGAAAAAACCTTGATACTCAATCAGCGTTTTAGCTTAAGAGGGGCGTGAAGTTTAGGAACGTGTAAATTGTAAGCACATCTAAATAAATAAATTTAAAATCAAACAAATTTCCATTGCCTTTTAGACATAAATGTTAGACTGCCAGTGTGCTGAATTGAAATTTAAAAAACAAAGGCTGGATCCCTTCCAATTAAGACATCAATATTACCTTGTCAATGCAGTAAAAAAATGTAAAAATTGTCCAATGCACAAAAAAGGCTTTATCAGTACGGGTGTGCTGTAGGTCTGGCATTTTGTTTCAAAAGTTTCAGTTTCCCAATCCCGTAGCCTGAATTTAACTTTCAAAGGCACTTAATGCTAATAGGCATTTATTTAAGCAACTGTGCCAACCAACACACTATCAGAATTAATGCTCCAGCCCAGAATAAACTCTTTGATTAGGAAAGCCAATTGCTTTCTTTCCAGTTATGTTTGTAGTGCTTACGTCGTCACTAAGGCAGGATGAATAGAATTCAAGCTCGGCTGTGAAAAAGTCCATTAAGTTACGGTACAAAGAACAGGTAATTTGTTTCCATCACTTTGCACCATCAAAGTTTAGGCGTAACTGCAAATCGAAAATTTATCTGAATGAGGGGGGGGGGGATTGAGGCTTAATGGCGCGTCGACAACTTGGTCATTAGCGCCAACCTCAGTCACAGTGCAGTGGTCCGGGTTGCCACTGCACCACACATTACAGAGATGTTATCCAAACCCCTAATCTAAATCTTGTCATACATCTGTACCTCCTGCAAAAATTGAAAAACACCGGACAGGAGGACAGACTTATCGCCCAACTGACGCGCAATGTCATGCGGAAGATGGAACCGACGACGAACACCATCAAGATGGCGACAATCAACAAGTAAGTGCCGGACCGTAAGTGGCCGTCGACACCAAGAACATTCAGGAGGGTCAACCCCCCGCAAAAGGAAACAGTGAGTAAGTCGGGTGTGACCAATTCACAAACGGGCCAACACAACCTCCTCACGGCGACTGCGGCGACACGCCGAGTGCCACTCCTCGACAGTGCCTTTAATGGCCTGTAACTTATTACCGTCCTGTCCATCCCACGAGGCTTGCCAAAAAGCATGTAACCTCAGACGCAGAGTTGGAAAAGCGTCCGAGGGAACAAGCCTGAGATCCCTACCGAGAGGGCCAGAAAGGGCCCCTTTTGCTGCAGAATCCGCTTGCTCATTTCCACTTATCCCAACATGGCCCGGGATCCAGCAGAAAAGCACTGTTTTCCGCTGGCCAGGCAAGCGGGAAAGCAAAGCTTGGACACGTTGTGTCAAGGGGTTCCGTGGATTGTAAGTCGCCAAGGACTCCAGGGCACTCATGGAATCGCTAAAGATAATGAAATGCGTGCCCTGAAGGCCAAGGATCCATTCCACCGCCAAACCGAGAGCCAAAAGCTCTGCAGAAAACACAGAATAGCCTGATGGAAGGCGATGGGCTACCGTCACTCCCTTACAAACACAAGCACAAGCCACGCCAGCATCTGACTTCGACCCATCAGTAAACAGCCGCTGATAACCGGCGTACTGAGAACACAGCCGCCGGAACTCCTGCAAGTACCTTGCTGGCAGAGTGGAACCCTTCGGGAGGGACGCCAGAGCGAAAATGAAAATGCCACTTGGGACAAGCCAAGGGGCCACTGGCATCCCCCCCAGCCTCAAGACGCTGGGCATATCAAAGGCTATCTCCTGACAGGACTGCTGGAGCCTATCGCGGAAATCACCCTTACCCACCCTGCGTCTACCGACTCGCAAGTCTGGCCCAAAAACCATGGACCAAGCAGGACTGGATTCCACAGCACGTAAACGCACAGCATACTGAATGGCCAGCTTCCGCCGACGAATGGCCAAAGGTGGCTCCGAGGCCTCAGCATAGAGGCTGACCACTGGAGAAGTTCGAAATGCCCCAGTCGCCACACGCAGGCCACTGTGATGCACAGTGTCCAACATCTGGAGAGTCGAGTCACTAGCCGAACCATACACCATGCACGCATAATCAAGTTTGCTGCGGACAAGGGCTCTGTAGAGGCGCAACATGGCAGTGCGATCGGCACCCCATGAAGTACCCGACAGAACCCGCAAGATGTTAAGTGCCCGCAAAGACTTGTCTTTAAGTTGGCGCAAGTGTGGAAGCCAAGATAACCTGGAATCGAACACCAGACCCAGGAAACGTGCCTGTGGGACAACAGGAATCTGCGCCTGCCCCAAATACAGGCAAGGATCTGGGTGCAGTGTTCGTTGGCGGCAAAAGTGAATGCACACAGTCTTGTCCGGAGAAAACCGGAAACCATTACTGACCGCCCAGGTCTGGACTTTGTTAATCGCCAGCTGTAGCTGCCGCTCGCAGGTCTGCATGCGAGCTGCCCGAAAGCGCAGGCCGAAGTCATCGACAAACAATGACTGGGGAACAGCAGCTTGCTGAGCAATGGGATTGATCCCAATAGCAAACAAGATGACACTAAGAACACCCCCTTGAGGCACACCATTCTCCAAGACAAACGGGCGGGAAAGTGTCGCCCCGACACGAACACGAAAAGAACGGCCGGAGAGGTAAGAGGAAAGCAACAGTGGCATCTGTCCCCTCAAGCCATAGTTATAGAGATTACGGAGAATCCCATAACGCCAGGTCGTATCATAAGCCTTCTCCAAGTCAAAGAAAACCTGAACCAGATGTTGACGCAGGCGGAAAGCCTCCCTCACATCCGATTCAAGGGCAACCAGATGATCGATGGTTGACCGAAAACGTCGAAAGCCACACTGGGACGCAGATAAGAATCCGCGTGATTCCAGCACCCAGACCAACCTCTCACTGACCATCCGTTCCATAAGTTTACAGACACAGCTAGTCAGAGCGATTGGGCGATAACTGGAAGGAGCAGTAGGGTCTTTGCCCGGTTTCACAATCGGGATGACCACTGCTGTCCTCCACGCTGCCGGAACAGAGCCTTCTGCCCACACACGGTTGAACATCTCCAGCAAGAACTGCTGGGAGGCAAGAGGCAGATGTTTTAACAGCTGATAGTGAACATCATCAGGCCCTGGGGCGGAGTCATGCGACTTGGACAAAGCTGAAACAAATTCCTGCCTGGTGAACGGTAAATTGTACTCCTCTAGCCCGTCGGAGCGAAAGTCTAGAGAGTGAGCCTCTTCTCTACGCTTTATTCTGAGGAAACCAGGAGCATAATGGTTATCACTCGAGACCCGCGCAAACGCAGACGCAAGACAGTCGGCGATATCCGGCACAGAAGAGATCACGGAATTCGCCACCTTCAGCTGAGAAACCGGGGAAGACACGTTCCTCCCCGAGATCTGGCGCACCTTCCGCCACACCTGCTGAGAAGGCGTGGAGCGCGTGATCGACGAAACATAAGCTGTCCACGAAGCACGTCTAGCCTCACGGATGACATACCTGGCACGGGCACGACAGCGCTTAAAGGCTACAAAGTTGTCAGTAGTTGGGTTGACCGTAAATGCACGCAACGCTCGCCGGCGGGCCCGAATAGCATGCCCGCAAGCAGGCGTCCACCACGGAACAGGAACCCGCCGCAGCTGTGTGGACGAACGCGGGATAGTAGCACGAGCAGCAGCAAGGACCACGTCAGCGAAATGAGTTGAAAGTTCATCCACATCAGAAAAGTCCCCAACCGCACGCTGAAATACAGCAGCCTCAGCAAAGGCTGACCATTCAGCACGTCTAAGCGCCCACCGGGCTGGCCTGGAAGCCACAGAACCCCCTTGTGTCATGGACAACACAACGGGGAGGTGATCGCTTCCATGCAGATCGGCAGTGACAGCCCAAGTGAAGTGAACTGGGACGGCACGGGAGCAAAAGGCTAAGTCCACCGCTGACCAATTGCCCGTGGCCAGGTTACAGTGTGTCATGGCTCCATCGTTCAGGATGCAAACGGACCCCCTCTGCATCCACTCCTCAAGGATCCTGCCCTTGTTGTCAGTATTAGGTCCTCCCCACTGGACGTGGTGGCTGTTAAAGTCGCCCAGCAGGAGAAACGGGGCAGGAAGCTGGCGAACCAGGTCCTCCAGGTCACCAACCCCAAAGACCTCATCCGGCGGTAAATAAACCGAACAGACAGTAATATCGAATTGAAAAGAAACTCGAACTGCTACCGCCTGAAATCTAGTGTGCAGAGGCACACTGGCATGCGGCTGAGAGTGTTGAACCAGCACTGCAACACCACCATGTGCACGTGGCACAGGGTCTGCATCCAGACGGTAGACAGAGTAACCCCTAACAACCGGATTATCCGACGCCTTGAAGCAAGTTTCCTGAAGGCAGCAGCACAGAGGTCGCCAATGCGACAAAAGCAGCCGCAGCTCCTCTGCATGGGTCCGATAACTTTGGCAGTTCCACTGAACGATGGAATGCGCAGGCATTAGGACGGGCTTAAGACTGAATCATCCTCCTCAACTCCTCCCCTGGGCGACCCGAAAACATCTGAATCCTCCCCCGAATCAAAAGCCGGAGTGAGGTCCAGAACGAAGTTGTCCTCGGAAGGAGGAAAAAGCCCAGGAGAAGTGGAACAGGAAATATCTCCCTGCTCCATGGGTAAAGGAGGATCAAATTGTGGAGGGGACGCAATGGACCCCTCAGCAAGCTGGTTGTTCGACGACTGTTTCACCTTCTCTCCTGGTGGCAACTTCCTCACGGGTGGTGCTGAGGATATACCAGCAGGAGCCTTCTTCGACACTTTCTGTGGTGCACTCCGGGCAGGAGGAGGCTTAACTACAGCCTTAACCTGCCTGGGAACAGTTACAGGAACAGGAACAGGAACAGTTACAGGAACAGGAACAGTAGCAGGCTGGGCAGATGTCGACGGCAAGGCATCAACCGGTTTGGAAGAACCCAAAAGACCCTGCAAAGATGGATGTTGCTGGGTCAACAAAGTAACAAGCATGCCTACCGTCCTCGTCAAAGACCTGAGCTCAGCGCGCAAATCCGCTAATTCAGCAGACTCACTAACTGGGCCAGGCAATGGCGCACTGCACACCTGTGCAAAAGATCTGGTCATCGGTGCTGCCGATAGTTTAGCTTTCTTCCGGGCCTCCGAATAGGAAAGCCCGTCCTTCACCTTCAATTCCTGCACACGACGTTCCTCTAAATAAACACGGCAGTCCCGCGAAGAGGCCTGGTGCTGACCACCACAGTTGATGCACTGCTCTGGGCCAGCACAATCAGCGCCTTCATGGGCTGCCTGAGCACAGCTAACACAGGTAGGCTTACCTTTACACGAGCCGCTGGTGTGGCCGAAGCGTTGACAGCGGAAACACCGCATTGGATTCGGAACATAAGTCCTGACCTTCAAGCGCAGGTAACCGGCAGTAATGTGCTGCGGTGCAACTGGCGTATCAAAGGTCAGGAAAAAGGTGTCAGTTGGCTGGGCACCATTCTCACCTTTCCGCGTCAAACGCTTCACAGCCGTAACGCCTTGTGACTTGAGTTCGTCCAGGATGACATCATCTCTGAGACCCCTCAAATCAAAGCACGTCACGACCCCCTTGCTGCTGTTTAAGGTACGATGCGGCTCCACACGCACCGGGCATAACTCCAGTGCACCCGCCTTCAAAAGCCTCTTTGCCTGAGCCCCATCCGCAACCTCCACAAGGTATCCCCCAGCACGGAGCCGAGAGACACTCTTCGGATCCGAACCACAGATCCCTTTGAGTGCCTTGTGGACAGCGAACGGACCGTGTTGTGTAACATCTCGGCCCTCGCCTGTCACCACCAAGAACTTCGGGACTTGGTCCCGACTCTTACTAATGTCCAGTAACTGGGCACCAGGCCCAACCATCTCAGGTTCCCTCCTCTGGCGCTTGCTAGTGCGGCGAGGAGGGGAAGAATTTTGGGGGGAAGAAATTTTTGTGGGGGAGGGGGGAGAAGAAGATGCCATGGAGAGCAAAAAGAAGTCGCGGCGGTGCGCCCCCCCAGAAAAGAAAAACCCCGCGCGGCACTCGGGTGATGCAGGGCCGGAAGCCGCATATCCAGGGCCCTGCACCAGGAAGCTAACACCGCCGTCTATCTCGGTGAGGTGGCAGCCTAAGCATGCCGAGAGGCGAGGCCACCAAGGAAGCCGTACACACCACCTCCCTCGATAACCCAAACAGTTCGGGTCCGTGATGCAGATGGATACAGCACAAGCCGCCTCCCCACAACGACAGGACCCGAAAAGTCATAGCCGATTGACCTTAGGCCGGCTCGCCCAGGCCACCCGTCCTCCGGAATAAGGAGCCAAAGCCCGAAAGCCAGGATCTCCGCCTCCACGGATTACTAGGTTGCAGCACACGGCCAACATGCTGGGGGATGAGGATGAAAAGCCCAGTGGCCAGAATGGGCAAATCGGAATCAATCCCAAAAGGGGATTCAAACCGCCAAACATCCTCTAAGCAGCCACCCCGGGCCCGGTTTGTCTGGATGTCCCTTCACCTCTTTCGGACTAGTGCTTGCGACGGGTGTTAAACCTGCCCGCCATACACACCGTAGGCGCACTCGCAAACCGTAGTGTTGAGGTTGCTAGTGTTCAAGACGGACTAAAAACCCTCCGCCACGCAGACCCTTGGCACACTAGCAAACCGTGATCTTGGGTTCCCTTTTAGTCGCCTCCTACGACACGCAGGGGTACGGTGGGCTTATTCTACCCCCAGCCCACAGGGGGCGACGATGAATGAGGAATACTGACTTTGGTCATTAAGGTGCATGTCCTATAAAAACATTTGAAATTAATGATCACTTCTCTAATGATCAGGTTGTACAATGCGTATGAAGTACGGCAATAAATGCAGGAAACAAATATTATCAGTTCTTTGTGCCGTAATTTTGCCGTAATATTTGACAATATAACGGCACAGCTAGTGAATAGTCGAATTTTTTTGGGTTCGAGTACCAGTTACGGCAGATGTGTAAGTCTTTTCTTTTTCAGATTATTTGGGTCTCCTTAAAGGCAATTGTGGACTCTGGTTTCTTTGTGATTTGCATGTGTGCGAAAAGAAATTTGTATCATATATACAGAATTTTATTCAGTAGTGCTACATACAAATACACTACAATTAAAACACAAAGTTCCGTGGGTAAGGAATACCACAGCCAATTTTAGGAACTAAAACCAGTAGCTGCAACAACATTACAAAAAAATTAAAACGAAAGAAAAGAGTTTAGACGTGGAAACAAGAGACTGACAGAGCAGAGTTGAAACTCTCAGCGAGTTGGAAACAATAAAGGTGAATGAACAACCGCCTTTGTTCGACTGCATTCGTTGAACAAAATAAAAGCCAATCGCTTCTCCATTTACGAACATTTTTATTTTTTAAAAAAGTTGCAGCAAAAAATTTTGAAACCTCTTACTCAATTTTTCCTAAATGACTCAAGGGATTTATTAGAAAAATTCCAATATTTTACAGCAACAACGTGCTCCAATTTCTGTTAGAGCGCAAAAACTTTTCAAAACTGAAACATTGAAAGATGAAAAATTCATGAATCCTATACTTAGTTTTGTCAAAACAAGTATAGCCAGTAGTGAATGAAAAGCATACACATTTCAAAACAATATGGTTAAAATTCATTTCAATTTCATTTTTATTATATTGATTATAGGATCCTAAGAGCTACCTAATCCCCTAATGATGAGCAGTTGTGGTTCAATTTTCACCTTAAATCCAGGACTACATAACTACATTAGCAACCACATAAGTGTATGTAATGATTGTAGACAGAATTAGTTGTCTAAACTACAATAAAGTAGCCACTACAGAATATACGTTATTAGAGATAGTTCTCTATTTAACACAGAAGTGTATTTATTGACTATGCTGTTTCATACAAATGCAGTGTGCGTGCACTCAATAATAACGTTTTAAACCTGTAAATATAGTGCTGATATTAAACAATTACAGTAGTGTAAAGTTGTTCTGGGTATCGTGGAATAGAATCATTGTTTAAGTATTTAACAGTTCAGCTGAATAAGGTATTTACACTTATATCTAGCAAATAGATATCATGTGCATCATTCATACATAATGTGTATATAGTGCAGCGTTAATTATCTAGATTTACAATAAAGTGACCAAGCGGAAAATACGTTTTAGATATTTACTATCTCAGAAATATCCGTTCTGATTAAACAGAGTTATACAACAAATGGGCTTTGTTAGGGAGGAATAAACAAACGAAGCTTCAACAATCAGCAAGAGGGCGAGCGGGCTCATTCTTGCCACGGTAGCAAAAAAAATGGCGAGCGGCCGACAATGAGAACGGATATGCGCTCTAACAATTAGAAACAAACACTATTACTTCAATAATGCTGACTATTACAGCCGAGTTGAATCAACGGGAATCAGCTAGACCAGCGTATGTTACACCGGGGGACAACTAGTAGTTACTATTTCTCAAATGTGCGGTCCCAGCCTCTTGAAGTGTTGAGTTGTCTATCCTTGGGCCAGTTGCTTTGAAACCCTTAATTCCTAGGGAACTGAATTGTAGCAGGACAGTAATACTACAAAAATATAAACTAATTCAGTTATATGTTACTTTCATTTGATATAACTTCTAAATAGAACTTCACGATTACTGGAAGCGTACTCTGTTCATTCCCAATTTTACTAAAAACTGTTAAGCAACCCACACTCTACTAAACTTAATTAATTACCGTTCACCAAGTCATTGCCGTTAATTCACCAAGTCATTCGATGTTGACTATGCCATCGTCAAGCTGCTGTCATTGCTTCTTATTGCCAGGTTACAACATGCGCTACCGAAAAATCAATGAAACATACGTATTAGTTGGCCATTTTTCTAATATCAACCAATCAAAATTATACACACGGATGGTTTGTAATGTGCCAATAAATAGTGAAATATTTATGTGAATGTATTGATGGTACTTATTGACGTTCAGCTTCTGAATTTTTAATGTATGTGACATTATATGGTTGTGTGCAGAGAATTATTAGTTTGTTTGGCTTGCTACGGCTGGTGTAAGGGTGGAATTTTCATTCAATAGTCTTAACACGCATGTGTTCAGACATGCATGCTTTTAGGCATCAGTCTGTGCATCACATGTTTTAGTAGCGCATTAATTTCTGATTAATTTCTCTGAATAATGATTATAACTCTTGTTGATTTCATGAAGTTTAGGCCATAGAATGCACGTGGAAAACTTGAAAGAATTCGGACAATAGGTTTAAAAGTTATTGTGGCAACAGACTAACACACATACAGCTACATAGAGCAAAGCATAAGACGCTCCTCCACCCTGCTTTTAGCTGCACATGATTAAATTATCCCATTTTTTTCAGCTTTGCTCTTGTAGCTCTTCAGCCACATTTTCTACGTCTGCGTTACAGCAGCTTTCATCCTTCCCCTACATTTGCCTGCTAGTCTTCTGTGTATGTAGGATCCTGCACATTTCATAGGACCTTATACGATCTTGTCCCTTCTGTAAGAACCTATATACGATCTTACAAGAACTAACAAGATATTGGAGCATTGTTGAACTAAATTAAGGCTAGATTTATTTATGGTGCAGATAACCAACGTGTTGGAATGCCATTCTTTTTAAATCTGTCGTAAGGTAAAATCTCTTAGACAAAATGTTACGAATTTTGCATTCTGTTTACATCGAGTTAAGAAAGCATGTAATGAGCGATATGCTAGAACCATTCAAGTTGGACCCTTATTAGTCAGAGCAAAGATTCGTCACTTTGTTTTACTTAACGTTACCCTCAGCTTGTAGGTTATTCCGCTGAATAAGAATTTTCTCTTTGAGCTGAAAGGGGAATGGAACGTTCATCAGCCACTTCATCAGTTGATGACTGCAGGCACGGTATAGATGTTGCTGTATTACCGTCATTTATGGTTGGAGGTATAAAGAACTGTCTCGAATTGCTGCAGCAAATTTAACAGAATGCAGAAGATGAATGTTTCTCAAATTGGTTAAAATTACGCATATAGTTTTAAAAGATTCAGTCATTGGACGTTTTTGTAGAAATTTTCCTACACTGCGTGACGATGACTTTGATAATATTATTTACAAAATTCAAAAGTGTATAATCTTCGTTGATCTACAGTCAGTACCATTCACATTTAATACAAATAAGTTGCTGTGAGGAAAATCCGTCAATAACAAACTGTAAACACATAAATTAATTGGGTATTGAAAAAGGTCACTAGCTGTAGTAAACGAAGAAACACAATGGAGACAATATGGGGACCATCACTATGTATCTCCAAGGTGGGTGAGGAAATTGGGGTTGAGACCTACTAAAGCCTATGGAGGGGAAGGGGACTAACACACAAAAATCACTGACCGACCTACAGAAAAAATACGTTTTTGCACCTAAAAAGTAACATACTCAGCAGACAAAATTTTCAAAAAGTATCAACTTCCAGGGGCCCTCCTCTATATAAGTGTTCACAAGGTTGTGAAGTTATCATTATCAATATTAGCTTGCTTAATATTTTCAATAAACTTTCTGATTTTTAGGTTCGGATTTTGTCAAGCGTATGGACAAGCAAACCAACATTGTCTTCATCATATCGCACTGTACAAAATGGGTTTAAATTAGAATACATCTTTGAAGGTTTTTCTGCAACATTCTGAAATCAACCTTGTCTTTTTTTCAAAAACGTTACATTTTCTTTACAACTGGTGACTTGCCGGTATGAATTGCTACTTTTTTTAAAAACAAGCATTTACAGGCAGTTAATTGCACTAGGCATAATAAGAAGCTTGCTTTAATGTGTGAGATTCCAGGTTAGTTTTGGACCTTGAGTGGTGGTCAAAATTATTTTATGGGTTTTGAAAATTGGGTCTTAGAAAGTTTGATGGTAACATAGGTAAAGGATTTATCTCTTCCATAATAATAATAATAATAATCTTTGCCACCCCTAGGGGTGGGAGGGTCTTGGAAGGGTGGTGAGCCACTAACACCATACCTTAATGAGGAGTAATGGGGAAAAATTAAGTTTTCTCGGGCCAAGAACACTTCAAGAATGGATGACGATTTTCCATGTTGAGGTGGCGACGAAATCCCTGCCCCGTGTTTTGGTTTACGTTAAGCTCGCTAAGAGCGTTCCAAACATGAATGACTCGCACCGAAAAAAGGGAAAGGATTCACCCCATCCGTAAATAATGACAAGCTGACGATAAATGAACAACAGTAATAACGAAAAGGTGTTAAGTCCAGCAAATTAGCAATGATCTTGGTCGTGTCAAGTTAGCATAGCAGTCTGGTGCATTGCAATCCAAATTCAAATACTTGGGTTCAATTTCCAAACTCATAGAATGTGACCATTTTTCGTCACTGCTAACGTCATTTTTGTCACAGTTCCAACCAGAATACATATTCAAAAGCAAAGCAAGGACCAAACCATCAAATTTAAAACCTAGGCGAATACTTTTTACATAACTAGGTTTGCTGACAGTGTGCCCACTTTGTAAAGCATAGTTCACTTAACAAATTTAGTTAGTACTACTACAAACTGGAAGCAATCCGTAATAAGTTATTGAAAATGACAGGCACTTGGTTTCTGAATGTCGAATTTGTCACATTGACATTGTTCATCCCTGAGCTTAAAACGTTAGTTAGCACCAGTCAAATCCAGAAGCAAATATTTTGAAAGGTTAGTTAGACGCTGGGTTTTACAAAACTGACTTTGTCCCATACGTAATGTAGAAAACATGATCGAAAACTTTAAACATTGATACTTAAAGTCGAAACTGAACTTTATTCAGTCATTTTCAATGTTATATACTTGAATTTCGAAAGTTGACTGTCTTATTACCAACGTAGAACACAGGAACAAAAATGTTTAAGCGCACTACTCATATCAGGATTACGTGGCTTGGTGACTTTGTCCCACTAACACCAACACAGAACCCAATAACGAAAATTTTAATTAAAGTCACACAAAACCATAACTATTCCTTAACTATTTATTAACATAATACGTTTATTTTATAAATAAAGTCACTTCTTGCGGAAGAACAGCTTGTTACTAATTACTATTTCTTATTAAATAAGAAAAATGTCAGGCAGTCGCCGTGAGGAGGTTGTGTTGGCCCGTTTGCGCATTGGTCACACTCGACTAACTCACTGTTTCCTTTTGCGGGGGGTTGACCCTCCTGAATGTTATTGGTGTCTGCGGCCACTTACGGTCCGGCACTTCCTTGTTGATTGTTGCCATCTTGATGGTTTTCGTCGTCGTCTCCATCTTCCGCATGACATTGTGCGTCAATTGGGCGATAAGTCTGTCCTCCTGTCCGGTGTTTTTCAATTTTTGCAGGAGGTACAGATGTATGACAAGATTTATATTAGGGGTTTGAATAATATCTCTGTAATGTGTGGTGCAGTGGCAACCCGGACCACTGCACTGTGACTGAGGTTGGCGCTAATGACCAAGCTGTCGACGCGCCGTTAAGCCTCATCTCCCCCCCCCCCTCTTATTAAAAAGGAATAAAATGTTAATTTTGACAAAAACATAACAGTTTTAGATTTGAAGTGGCCGACAGCTCAATTAATTTCCCCAAATAAAATACCAAACAAAACTGAGCCACGACCTGCACAGTATTGAATGACACATTCTGCTAAGCTACTGTAAATTCAAGTAAATAATGGTAGTAGATAAATTTTAAGATTTCATGAGCTTTGTCTTAGAGATCATTATCATTTCTTTCTCTGGAAATCCACTCGTGCTAATATTTATTGTAGCATGTGAAACGTCCTACTATTTCCTTAACAAAGCTTTCCCTGTACATCGCGATATTTAGCAGCTAAACTTTAAATTAATTGCTCAACTACTAGCACTTTTCACTGGAATTTATTGCCCAAACTGAATTGCCCTTTATAAATATTATTGTTACAGAACACCAAGGTGTAAGTCTCTACTCACATATTATACATTATACAAAAACTTCTTAAACATGTACAAAAGATCAGGAATTAAAATGGGCTGGAACGGGCCAGAACACCATTCTGATTCTATTTTCAGAGCCAGGCAGGCGTGCCTCTTATTCTTAGCACTAAAAACCCTAACCTACAGAAATTTGGTAATTTTCAAACTGACACTACCTAACAATATACATATGTCCTCCAACTACCCTAAAATAGACATTTTCCTTAACAAATCTAATTTATTCCAGCTTGCAATAAAAAAATTTTAAATAATGTATGCAATATTTTGCTCTGGTTTATAAGGTGAAAATATATTTCTGCAGTCGTGATCAGTACTTTTTGGAGTTTTTGTTCTTTTCCAGTGGCAGTTATCAAAAACCATGGGTCTTGACAGGGCTTTTTCTTTTTGTTTGGATGTTGATAAAGGTGAGATTTATTTAAATCATTTTTGTATAACTGTATTGTATGTGTAACCTTCATTTTTAAAGATCGGGTCAAGTTCACTCGAGTGGTCTTAAATCACACTTTTCATCTCACAATATTTTAAAACTTATCATTTCCAAGGCATTTCTGCAAATTTTGGAACAATAGCACTAAAGCTATTTTTTATTGTTTTAAACCACTTACCCCATTTCTACTAATATCTTCCCTGCTCACCAAGATCGTAGCTATTTCATTTCTTTTGTTGTTAAAAATTAAGCCCTGCACAGTTTAATTGATTTGCCTAAGGAATCAAATCTTCACCTGAAGAGGTGGCATAACCCTCTCTTGTTTAGTGCGATGTATAATTTTCCTGCATGCCAGTATTTTTTGCTTATGTTTATGCCTTCTACAATGATGTGTGTACATAAATTAACTGTGTATAAATATTTTCTTTTTCTTTGTCCGTGTTACCTTTTTGACAAGTAAGGGGTTTAAAACGATAAAATTCGATATTGTGCAATCCTCCCAAAATTCCCAAAATTTGGAGAAATGCTATGGGAATGACAGCAGTATTAAAATTGTGAGATAAAAAGTCGTACTATGGAACTAATCAAGTGAAATTTATATGTATATTGCACCAAAACGTCACCAACATTTTTAAGGTTAAAATAACATAACTTGGGACCGTACTGTCGTAGTCGGGCATACATTCTTAACTGGCAATGTAATTTTTTTTACTTCGGACCAAATAGTCGCAGGTTTTTTTTTTAATTCTTGGGACCAAACTTTTTTGCTATGTTCGATCGTGTTTTCAGGGCCCAATTGTCTGGCACTATCCAAAGAAGTCATCATTTTTTGAAGAGTACAAGTCATTGGTTGTGTATGTGTGTATGTATGGGGGGGGACGGGAGTAGGAGGGAAGGGGGTGCCAAATTAAGTTTTGCCCCCCCCCCCCAGATTCGCTGACCTTGGCCCGGCCCTGTGTACAGACCTGTTCCAGGAAATGGGAGGTTGAAGTGCAGCCAACAAATTATTTGCTTTTGTAATGTCTAGTTTGTCTTTCTGCACGTTATAATTCGCACATGATTTCGCGAAGTTACTGACTTGATACTTTCTTTCTTACACTGTTTATTTGCATGCTTAATACTTTCCAAAGGATATTTTATCAATTTCTTTATTCCGAGTCCTTGAATATTATGGGTAAGTGTAGTTTTGAGTATTTATGTCTTTTTACGGGGTGGGGGGGCTTCTCACCCAACCCATAAACTACGCATTAAGCAAGCCTTTTTAATAACACGAATAAAGACGTCAGAGCTGCCCTGATGTCTTTATTCGTGTTATTAAAAAGGCTTGCTTACTAAGCATGGCCGCATTTCATATTATGCAACCCTATTTTCGCCCTATCTTAACAACTTAACTTTAAATGTTATCACATGCATTACAAGTCTCCATCTTATTTTGTTTGGGATTTGGTAATGAACTCTTCCTGTTTGGAAGCGTTTAGAATGGTCCCCTGTGTTCCCCCATGACCGATGCCTATGGAGAATTTCTCACTAATATTAGCTGTGCATGATGTCATCCTGTGGGCGGATTTTTTGATGGAGTGACAACACGGCAAGTTGTCACGTGACTAGTACAGAACCTTATTTTCACAATGCCGGAAGGAACTTACCATTCACCATCCATTACCCCTACAAACTATAGTGGACGTTCTTCAACCCCGTTGGAAATCATAATGGAAAAATTCTTCTGGAGCAGTATGTCTAGTAGAAAATGTCAACTGCGCCAATACCTCCAATAGGTATTTTGAACTGGGCATTAGAAGCTTTTCAACTAGACCAATAAGAAATGTTTTGTCTACTGGTTAACTGGACCAATAACTCCAGTAGATATTTTCACATTTTCTAAATATCTATTGGCTGTATTGGTCTAGTTAAAAATATCTGCTGGTTGCATTGGTCCAGTTAACGCGTTCACCAGTAGGCAAAATATTTCTTACTGGAGTTACTAGTCCAGTTTAAGAGATTTTACCTCCCCCTCCCCCAACATCTTGTAATTATAATTGTGTGAAGAAGGTGTAATCACAGACAAAAATTACACAAGAAAGCATTAATACACGATTTTATTAATGCATTTCATATAACACTTTTTATACTAGAATTATACATGGATGAATATAGGTTCGTACCAACTTGCTTGCTGTTACAGCTATGATCTACAGCTATTCTCATAGCAGAAAACTAGCTAACATCGCAAATTAAAAAATACCCTTTCGAGATGTGGACAGGAACAAAAGGGCAGCCTGCTGGGCCATGTTCAAACTCCGATAAGTATAGGATGAATCTAATAGCTTGCTTTCGTGCATTTGTGTGTGACCCTGGAGGAAAGCTGGCAATCTGTCACAGGGCACTGAATGTGTTAAGTGGGTGCAAGAACTTTCAATTCATGTATATCTGTATAATGCAAGATTATTCACTTGTAAATCTCACTGCTTTCACAAGGTGGCCTGGCGTAAAAGCTGTGGGACTTGCTTCACAGCATCAGGGCAATTCAGTCAACATTGCCAATAAGCGACGCTAGCAAGCATTGACCATCAGCTTGAATGCTAACTGGACTGGATTCGGAGGCGAGACTCCCAGCTTCTACTAGAGTCGGTATTGTTTTAAAGGGCGGATCTAACCAATATGGTTTGAATTAACAAGTCAAATTTGCTGAGTGTTTACGAATTTGGGGAAGTATTCAGTTATGCCTTCGATGTATGTAACGTAAAGGCCTCTAAAATGTAACGAAGCCATAACTCTTTTCATCTTCATATGACTTTGACAGCGCAGCACCAAAATGATGGAAAAATACTAAACCTCAATGACCATTACAAATTTTGTGAGAGGGTCCTCCCCAGGGGCCCATATAAAGTAAATAAGTACAACCGAATGGTCTGAATGGTGTATTGCCAGCCAAATGAACATCGGATCTACTCCACGGATGATCAGGGTACTGAGGGACTAAAGGTGCTAAAGGACTAAAGTTACTAATTGTTAAAGAGTTAAATAATATTAAAGGAAAAGGCATCAGTAACCTGCCATCCAAGTCAAGTTAAATAAAATATGGGTGTTCTATTGATTGTAATGTTATTTTTGAATAACCGGAAATGTGAATTTGTAACGCCCCTATAGCTGCACATTACCGTCGATCTTTGCCAAAACCTAGTTCTGCAGAAAAGTGTCTTCGATCGCATAAATAATTTAATTAATAAACGTATATAACACATATACGAAAACCAGTTAAGAGTAAACGATAAACAGCCATTTAATAATAGGTAATTATTGTAATAGACTGTTCCAGCGGAAGTTGCTTATCGATCATGCCATCTGGTAGGTTGAAGATGACTATCAACTTGCTGTCAAATTGTGGCGTGTGTGCAAACATAGAATATTATTGCGAAAGCAGGAAATGAATGACTGTTAAAAGCAAAATATTGATTTACTTTTTTAGAAACAGCAGTGTTGTTAAGAAGTGCCGTATTGGAAACGGTACGCACAGATTTCAGAACACTCAGCAAGGCTGGGTGAATTCTCCCCACTGGAATATTATGTTCTTGAGACATTCGCTTGCAAGTGAGTTACAAACGTCTGAATGAATCGTATGCTTAAATTCAAGAAATCCCTGATACATGGACGGGAAGATACAAGACGAAATCTGCCAGACTGATACGGGTTGCTTTCACTGGGAAAAATTTTATACTGGTTTCAATTTACAACCATCAACTATTCTTTGTCTTTTTTTTGAAAATATGAAGACTAGTCAATCATTGAAAACTGAAACTGGTTATTTCCACAGGGGTAAAATGTACACTAGCTTTAGTTTTTCAAACGTGTCTTAATATTGGTCTTTTTCGTAAAATGCTAAAACTTGTCATTGTTTACAAATTAATGCGAGTGTACATTTTGTCCGTGTTTACAATAACGTTTATCAGTTTTTACCTTACAATACCATAGTTTAGAGTAGTGTTGTAATATATTAACTGAATTGTTACAGTGTCTCCGAAATATAATTCAAAAATATTAAAAAGCTCAAAAGTCCCCATGTCAACAGGGTAAGCATACGGACAGGAAAATAAACGAAGTAATCAGTAAAGTTTTTTCATTTGTTACACTGGCGTAATTTCTTATGACAATTTAGCCACAAACATAATATCAAGTTAGCACAGTGTTTAGGGAATTTGACATCCAATCAGAATCTGGGTTCAATTTCTCGATTTATGGGTAGAATTTCAGAGTATTTAAATGAATTTACGTGTATTTGTATAAAAGGGACTAGCATAACCAAGTCCAACAAGTACGTACCATCTGAGAAACACACACACATGTCTGAAGGTTCCTAATGTGGTCTGTGTTGATGATTGGAGGCCCCCAACACTTGCTGTAAGAAGATGGGATAGCTTCATGGATGTGTTGTTAACATTGTTAAACTATAAACAAGATATCTTACCATCAAAAGGCATAATAAAAAAAAACAGCCTTTCAATGTACAAATGAATGGACATAGATGGTACTGAAAACGACCACACTGTTATCTTATACTCTGACATTCTAACGTTCTAAGATTTTGGAAGTTATCGAAACTGTTCTGTGTTCTCATTTACAGGTTCTTAATATGTCTGTTTTCATGTTTGATGGTACCAACAAGTTCTTTAAAGACAATGAGATATATAATGGACGACTTGATACAATGTAAAATATACACAAGATATTTACCATCGCTTTGGTTTTAAAACAAGATAGAACAGTCTTCCAGTATATAGATAAACAATTAAACATATGTAGATTGTGTTGACTCAGTGTTGAACTTGGTCAGGCAAACTTGACCAATTAGAAAGGTTCATATGAAAAGGGCACATCTCCGTAGCAACACCTATAAAATGAGCTAAGAACCAGCTTTATTCACCGCATGGAAGAATTTATTTTCGTGATACAAAAAAGCGTTACCAGTAGTATTATGTAGTAAGTAGTAAGTAATTAGGCAAATGTCAACGTTTTACACGTCGTTTTTTCAACAAGAAAACGGTAAGGTATATCATTAATAGCGACTTTTATGTAGTCAGGCGACCAAAGTCTCCCGATCCTATAAGTTTCAGCCTTTTCTGTCGCATTATTATTTATCTTCACATGGCTGAAAACAGCGAAACTCCCTTTGCTGCAAAGACACAACGTGTCTAGTGGTCACCATGCTCATATATATATTTATCTGTATGTTATTGTTTTATCTTGGCCGACGCACACTAGCGTGTGTCTTGATAAGCACACGCCCAGAAAATGTCGTAATTTCTATGGTCGGGGTTAATCCTTCTACTAAATTCTACAAATTATACCATGTGGTCTGCAGTACGAATTGGCTCATTCACGCTAATCATTCAACACTTACCTCTCGTTATTCAATCGTTCGTAAATTATTGTAATTTCTACAAGATTAAATTGTTTATTCCACTCTCTGTAATTATGCTTGGCCAAACTTGGCTGCCATCAAACAAACCATGTAAATTCAATAATTAAAATTGGACTTAACCCGTGGCGCCCTCACGCTGTAAATTCTACATAAAAACCTGATCAACTTTTGGTCAATTAGGCATCCATATAAATCATATAAATTCACCCTGTAAACAGAATAGTTCACTGTAGATACTGTGTAAACATGTTTAAATGTTATAACCCAGAGACCAGACTAGGAATTAGGTCGTAACGTATTCTATGGTGTATATTCTACAACCTGAATTTATCTTGGATATGTTCGGCCGCCGTTGTGTAAAAATGTTTATATTAAAAGAATAAAACTGAACTAGAGCATTTTGTCCACGAGATACTCACTAACTTAGGCCTAAACAATGCAAATTATATGGGTGAGTGCACTGCATACTGAACATATTACACAAACACGTGAAAATTCTACAAACTAAGGAGGCAGAATGTAAGTTGGTCTCATCCCATCTCCTACCTGTCAATTCTACAATATCATAATAAAATTTCATATTCGAAATTGATCTTGGTCATGATCAGCACCTATCACACAAATGCACTTAAAAGTGAACTTTTAACAAGTGAGGTCCTCACACTGTAAATTATAACAATTTATTTCTGTTCACTTCAGAGCCTCATAAATCATGTGAATTTAGCAAGTGACAACATCTTATTGTACACACAATGTGAACGTCTGTAAATTCTACAGACTCTGGATAGGAATTGAAGTTTGCCTCGTACCGTCTACGATGATATAAAATCTACAACATCATACTGTAAATTATAAACACTTAAATTCAGTGGTGGTCTAGAACACACTACGTCCTGATGCTGCAAATTCAACAAATAAAAACTATTTATTGTTCACGTGAATCCTAAAGCTCAAGTAAATTCTACATGTGAACAATATACCTTACTGCAAATACTAAGTTAAATAAAAATTTTGTTTACCCTTCGGACTGGTACTTGCGATAATTTGGCGAAGAGAGCTAGACGACTGATAATACAACTCAAGCCGAATGAGTTGGGGAGAATCCCTAACAAGGTTTGATTTGCAGATAGTAAGACTACATGACTACGCTCTCACTCCACTGTGTAATGGTCTAAACTGAAAAGAATATTTTTTCGTACGATGGAATTTGTTTTATGCATGCATGTTGACAACATCGACTTACAGAGCCATTATTATTTAGACTGCTTATGGTTCAACGTTCAACTATTATTTTATGTAGTAAATTTAATGATAATTTGTCTGGAAATCCATCGGCCTGCGTAGCCATCAGTCGGTGAGGGTCTTAAATTCGCCGTTACTCGAGATTTGTGATATCATCTCGTAACGAGCTGTTTGGTCGTGAAAATTCACTTGGCGTTGATTACAGTTTCTATTGCCGGGCACCTTACCCAAAAGAAAAATTTTCTTTTAAAATAGAGACCCCCCCCCCCCCATTACTATCCTACATAAAGAGAAAATACAACACATGTAAGACTTACAAGGCATTGTTAGGATGCTGAAGTGTCGCATCAGTTTTACATCAATCAAATTAGTTCCCATGATCATATACGGATGAAAATTGCAAGCCTATTGAGAATGAGGCCTGATTTTCAATAGAGGACCACTTTTTGCACTGCATCAGCCTGCATTATCTTGCACTCGGTTAATTAACTAATGTATTGTATCGTTCATTTTTCATTCGTCTCATTGTGTCATTTGGGGGTCAATTGCTCTTCAATGACGAGTGTTTGTATATGAGTGATTGAAAGAGATTTACTGATGAGACAATTCTTAAATGGTGAACGCCATATGGGTGTCAGTAATAGTGTAAGCATTGTTTTATAAAACAAGTATTGTTGCGAGTCGTGTTTTTAACAAATGACATAGGTTTTGAAACAATTGAAATTTATCGCCTTTTTACCGATCCTTTCTACTGGAGGCTAGATAGAGTGACTACGTTTTTATATTAATGCAATTCTGCCAAAATCACAATGTTTTTCTAGAATTATTACTCAGGTTACATGTGCAAATGTTGTAGTTATTGCTGTTATTGTATTGAGTCATTCGTTGTAGAGAGAAAAATTATTCAGTGTGTGATTAAAAGTTTTGGCTAAATCAAACAAGAAAGAATATTTTGAATTTTGCATAACATTTCTATTATATAAAAAAAACTGTTTGGTGACACCTCATCTAGGATTAACTGATGGGGAAGAGCTGTGAGCAGGCCACGTTCAAGCACGACTTTATTAGATAAAGATCTGATAATTGGTATAAGAGTACAGGCCTGGAAAAACAGACAAGATATACAAATAGACAGAATTTGTGAAATTCAAGTCTGCAGAGTTAACCACTGTACGGATCAAAAATGGGAAAATAATAAACGAAATAACAGAAAAGGATGAGGTGACAATTTCTCTGATTAATTAATTTAATCATGGTTGCCTGTTCTTGGTGGACTGATATCACTAGTTTATAAAACGGCTCTTTTTTCTGATTTTTGGCAAATTCGAGTAAGGAGTTTTGGATTTGGGAGGATTTTACATTTGCCCAAGTACTGCAAGAACGGTAAAAAATGTAAATTATTTAGCAAAATTAATAAGGAATTACCGTAACTGTTACTTATATCACAGCTTCTGCACCAAGATTTTTTGTTTTCATGTTGGGGTTAATTGAATTTTGTTTTTACGTGTTGTTAACGAAATTTTCTTTTTCTTATATATAAAGGAAATTTGGAAATAAGCGATCAGTAATTAATTATCTCTATCTCGCTTAACAGAACCTCTGCAAAGTGTAGTTCCGTAGAATTTATGTACTTTACCACCAATGCACATTGAACAATGCATCATCGTGATATGCCTTTTCTTGCTTGGAGCAAGAAATTCACTAAAAAGAAACGAACTGAGTCAGTCGGTTATGAAATGTGTTGGCCTGTTATCCGATTGGGTCAAGTCTTTGGTATTTTGTCTTGGAACTTCAGTCGTGACGGTATAATCGAAAGTGGAGAGCATCGCTGGAGATGGATAATATCCATTATTTACATAGCATTGATGAAGGCTTTAATTCTTTATTTTTGTGTCATGAAAGTGAAGATTACTTTATCATTAAACAATGGAAATCAAATTGTAAGGCTTGTGACACTGGCAATATACTTTACACCTTTAGTTAATTTGGTTCTGGCAACGATGGTGTGCACTTTGAAAATATCGAATTTCGAAGAAATCGTGAAACTCTTAAATAATACAGCCCAAGTGAATGGAAATGGGTTAAAAAAAGTAATGTTCCACATGAAACACAATATCCTTCATTTTGCTATTGTTTTTCTTGTATGCGTTCTTGATTTCTTGCGAATTGTAAACAACTACAACTGCATTCAAAGTATCAGTATTGCTTCCGTACAAGCAGCCATACTCTATGCACATGATTTGTTTGTCTTCATGTTTTTTATCATTTCCGCTGATTTGTGTGCTGAGTCCTTTTCAGCCATTAATTTTCAACTGGAAGAAGTTATGACATCAGAACCACATGGATTGAATGAATACCTTGGAAATCTGCAGAAACAATACAAACAACTTTATCGATTGGTGCAATCAATAGAACAGACATTGTCATTGTTAATTACTGCAATGCTGGCACGCCTTTCTTTCGCAGTATGCTTTCTGTCACATAAAGTTCTTTCATCCAAACATCTTGATACAACGACTGTGTTCTTTTTATTTATGGCTGTTGTCTATTCCCACCGCATATTCACTATAGCTAGATCTGCTGACAACATTGCGACAAAGGTAAAAAAAAAAAAAAAACACTTCTAAATGTTTCACAAATGAATAATTTCACAAAATATTACGGATTGGTTACTACTTTTAACTTGTATCTTATTAGAATTGTGTTGAGCAGTATGTTTTGACCTAAGCTAGGTTGTAGGGAACACACGTCATCTTACATGTATTTCAGCTTGGTAACTATAACAAAAAAGGTGATGAGACACATGTTAACAATGATTTGGGCTTAGACTGAGTAATCTGCAACACACTCTCCGAATTTATCACATTTGCCTGTAATTTAAGAGGCACCAATAATTTAACTGCTCTTTTAGAAATTGACCTGATGCCAATTTCACTGAGCCTAGCTGACCTAGTAATATTTAAAGTCATGTGGGGTTCTCATCGCACATCACATATTATACCACGACTATGTGCTGGTACCAGCACAATTACTAATTATATCCGGAATGGTCCTTTACATTGCTTATGTATGGCGAAGAGCAGTTTGTTTGGAATGTCATGTAGAAATAGCAACGTGGATTTAGCCTCTCATAAAAGTTAGTCTGCATGGAATCAAAAATAGTATTGTTCTTTTCACTATGGTTGCTCCAAGCAATACTGCCCCAAAATTCAAATCTCAAAACATGATTGGCGGAGCGAGCGAGCGAACGCAGCCTATAACGGACACCAAATTGCAAAATGTTGGTCTGTTGGCCCGTTGGTCCGTTGGTTGCACTTTTTTAGTCCGGGTGGAGCCCAAACGAAAGGTCGGATTGAAATGAAATTTCGTACAACGCTTTATACCCCCAAAACTATTGCTGAGCCAAAATTTGACGTAAATCGAACAATTATTACTGTAGAAATTTAAAAATTTTCGAATTTATATCTAACACTCACCATTGTACATTTGGAGTCGTGAATAGTTAAGGAATTCCGACCGAAGCCTACACCATGTTAATGGTAGTCAAGTGAACTTTAAAAAACACAGCAAATTAAATTTTGGTTGCTTCTTTCTAGATAATAATCTTTTTCGACGTAACTCAACGAAATAATAACATTTGATGCTTGCATTTAACCATTACAGTAACAAACGCAACCATAAAAACAAAAGGATATCATTAACGACACACGTTAGTCTCATTTCAAAAAAGAATGCTTTGCAGATTATTCAATTCAACATGGCAACGAAAGTGGCGCCTACACTATACTTTGTTCCACATTATGCTTTCAGAAAACTAACTGTATGACGCCACGTTTTCTTCCACTACGAGTGCAAAAAATCCGTAAACATCCCATTTGTAAACTGAAACAGTAACTTTGTTGAGTCTACAAGTGTGATATCCACATGTTTTTGCACTCTTAGTGCAAGGAAACTAGTCGTCATCCAGTCAGTTTTCTGAAAACATAATGTGGAACAAACTATAGCTTTGGGAATCCTGAATATGAAACCTGAAATCATTGTATCAAGGCCAAGCGGTATTATAAAACGATATTGACATCAGACGAAACACGAAAGCACTAAACACGAAACAATAATTTACCCGCCTCTCTCAATTCCTGGTTGCCACGGTAACATGGACTCGAAATCAAAACCGTGTTGCATCGCATGAAGGAATAGGCCTAATCTCGAACCACTGTTGTAATCTGCTACTAACGAAAGTAAATCGGAGATAAAAGTTAGGCCTAAACGCTAAAAATTAGGCCTAAAACCTAAAATTAGGTCTAAAATTCTAACACATTTCAAACCTAAATTGTGATGGTTATTTCTTTCAGATTATATAATAGAGATCGCTGTTGCAGCCATAGAGTTAGGAAATAATATATTACCTTGCATTGCGTGATAGAGGTGTGCCAGCTTAACATTTTCGTTGGTGGCGGTGTCAAATATTATACCAAAGCAGTATTGTGAACCTTTTGAATCTTCTGAGTATTGTTAAAAAACTATCGTACTGATGATTGTTTGGCTTGCAGTTAAACGCCTTATTATGTCCTGTTTTATTTTTACTCGCGGCGATGGCCCACGTCTTCAGTGTTGGCTGCGAAAAGAGGTTACCAATAACTAAACAAAAACTAAATGCTGGAGGAAACGAAAGCTTGTTAACGTAAATTTGACACCTAACATAGGCCTACATTAAAAATAAAGGCTAAAATAAGAAAAAGGCCAGCAAAGAACAGCAGTATGTCACACCAAAAGGCAAACAGCCCAACAAAGCCCATTAAGTAATGTACCCAGATTTTTAAGAAATATTAACAAATGTGGTATCGTCATTAAAATAAAAACTAAATATAAATTTGAAATGAAGATTCGTTCATTCGCCCAAAGCCTGTTTCCTAGTATCTTTAAGAAAACTAATAGAAAACAATTCTATTTTATCAATGATTCTAATTTTATCCTAATAAAATTATTCTAATTTTTATCAATGAGGTACAGGCAAGTAAAATTATCTACGTCATGAGCATCAGGTAGCGATGGCCTAAAAATTTTGTTATTTTAAACTAAGAAGTAATAATTCAGCTACATTCTTTAAACTCTTTATAAACAAAGTTATTGAAAAAATATGGCCTATATCATTAAAAACACATGCTGGGGACGAATTATAAAGGTAATAATAACATTCCTGGGTAAATAAGAAATTTTTTGCAGATAGAACTCTAATACACTTTATGAAAGAAATGCCTATTAAATTTTCAGTATTGGTTTCAAATGTGTTTGAATTGGAGTGATACTTTTAAAAATCATTTGACACTTACGTCCATGATATGCTTTTGTTAAAATGAAAATTCCTAATCGCAAGAGGAAAACTTGACGTCATCTAGAAAGTTATGTGCCAAACTGAAAAGTCCATATATGTGTAGCTGTGGGCTGTAATAATTATCAGAATGTCTACTGTATGTATACGTATGTAACCATGTTGCAAAGTTGGTTATTACTAAAATCTAACTAATGCTTTGAGTAGAAAAACAATTCTTCATTATTAAAATAACGTGCGTGGTGCTGTGGTCATATTATGTGCTGTGGTCTTGGCTTTTATTAAAACCATGGTAAATTTTAGTAAACCTGGTAAAGTTTTTTGGTAAATTTTGTACGTCTAGACAACGAATGGCATAATATCAGAATCCCTTCTGGCATACCACAAGGTTCTATTTTAGGACTATGTTTGCTCGCATTTAAATTATTGATGGAGAAATGATCTATGCAACTAATAATAAAATGGTAATGCTGGCATTACGGCATCTAATGTGTTCTCATTTAAATGCAATTTTTCTAATTGTACTTTTCACTCACCACAGGCGAAACTTGGATCAGGATTTCTAACAGATATTTATCTCAATAGTGTATTACAAGGGAAACCTTTAAAGGTAACTAAAACTTAATTACAAAGCACATATATTGCAGTAAAGATAACAAATGAGAAAAAAAAGCACATTGTAACATTTTTTTTAATGAAGCATTCATATTAAGAAAAGGCTTTGATAGAAAAATAAAACAAAGCCGATGATCAAAGGATGATAGTTTAATCATTTCTAAACACTATCGTTGACATTCGCCACCTCTTGTTCCGTATGAGACCATTGTACAAATTGCGTTTTCCTTTCATAAGCCATTAAACTTTACTGTGGGTAATAAGTCTCGTTTTCTTGGGTTTTGGTGCGGCACTTTTTAATATTCCAAGCTGAAATGATGAAATATGCTAACCTTGATTTCAACCTGTATGCCGTCTATGGGTCGCTCTTCAGATGCTTTCCGCTACAACACTAGGAGTCTTTTGTGAAACCCGGAAGTCTGGCGAATTACTTAAAGTGTCTAGGGTCTTTCTTTAAAAACCGTTACAATGTAGAGCTTTTATCTTACTACTGCTGTTTGCTGCACGAATGAATAAAAAGCCTGAAAGGTGCAACATCTACACAACATATCACAACGTTTCGGGTAATGTGAATCTTTCTTAAGCATAATAAACTAAAACTTTTCTAAGTAGAAACTCAAGTCATTTTAGAACATACATAGGAAATAAGACCCAACCAACACCAACGAAACACGGTAATTATGGAGTTTAAGAAAACCACTCCAAATCACTCAATTTTTTTACTAATCGACGCATTTCTTCATCCTGTTGCCCATCACATTAAAAAACCGGGGGAAAAGTGTTTTAAGGTGGAAAAAACATTGTAAACACGTAAAACGATAGTTATGATCGTGATGAAGTGCCGGCCATATCGCAGGAGACAGAGTAACGAGAAAACCTGATTTGTATCGCAATGAAAGGAGACGGAAATTACCTAACCTAACAAACCTAACCTAACCTAACAAACCTAACCTACCTAACCTACCTAACCTAACCTAAAAAAAATAACAACAAAAAACGCAGACAGCATAGTTTGGAACATTACTTTCCGTTTTCACGATGCCAACTTTTCATGTACTCTGAATCCCGGAACATGGCCGCCGCTTTACTCGGCCTGGCCCACTGTGTGTCATGGTTAAAAAACGTGTGTGGAGTGCTAAAATACGTGTTTACATAACCAAACAAAAAACATTTCCCCCCATTTCCGTAACGTGAAATGAGAAGAGGATGAAGATTTAGGTCGGTACGTCCTAAAATTGACCCATTTAACGTGGTTCGCTTAAACTCCATAAATACCCGAAACACAAAGCACCAGAAGGACCTATGACTGGTTTGAAAACTGGGTAATAGGAAAAACCCATACCAACAACCTACCTGCCTAAACAGCCCGTCTATGGATTGGGAGATAGTTTTTATACCACTCACCCCTAACAGGAAAAGCCCTATAACAGTTCTCGGCAGTTGAGGCAGCGATCTTCAAGCCTGAAGAGGACGACGGACCGCGGAAGTAACCGCAGAAATGTTCAAACCTGAAAGCAATGAACCACTGATCAATCAATCATGGTGATCTTCAATGACTTATTTTTAGGCTTTATTTTAGTCTTCACACTACGTTTTTAGCTGCCCGATTTGAAACGGTATAATAAGATACATTCGCGATATGACGTATGCTGCATTCAGTCCAGTACGGCATCGTTCGAATTCAGCAGAAACGAAATTAGGTCAGTTATCTGAAACTAGAGTATTTAAGTAATCATATGTAGCAAACAGTTCTGTGAAAATACGAATGATACTTGAGCTAGTTGCAGAATTCATTATGAATGTAAAAGAAAATCAATCTAGAACATGCATCTAAAATTTCCCCCAAAAGATTTGCCCCATCAAGAACATTTAAAGTCGACCGGAATTCCATCCAGACAGGTGCAAGCCTTCCCCATATGTTTAGTATGCAACCCACAGTTCTTGTTTAACTGGCAGGCCTCACGTAGCATAACCGGTTTTATGACGTTCATATCAATGCCAGGCCACCAAACCCATGATCTTACAAGGGCTTCGATTCTAACTAAACCACAATGCCCCAAATGTAGTTCATTTAAGACATGTGGACACAATAATTCAGGAATAACTAATCTGTAGCCCAAAAAATAGAATGTGTATCTAGAGGCAACTCATTTCTCTTCATAAAAAATGGTTTAAACCCTCATAGGGATGAGTGACTGACATGGATACATGGAAATTAGCAGAAGAAAATTTCTTTGTGGGAATGTAATGAAGTATCACATGTTTAAAAGAAATTTGACATAAAGGCAAGTGCTTTAAAAACAAGAATAGAATGCACTTAGTTGTTACATTTTGCCATTAGGGGTTATTAATGGGAATGATGCTTTAATACGTTGTACAATTATCAACTTCAAAACGTAAGCTACCTGCTTTGTGTCAGACAGAATGATGCATGGAGATGATGAGATATCTTCAACTTTGAGGAACGCAAGTCGTAAAATGGTTGCTGAACTCAAAGGAGTGGTTTTTAATCCTTAGTATAAAAGATTTTAGGCTAAAATTAACTTGTTTCCTAACAGCCAAGTTCCCACACTCAGTATCTTGCTGGTAGCATATGAGGAACCCGTATGATGGGGCATTATTGTCAATGCTAGACTGACGCAATGTAACAGTGACTGTAAAAGTTTACATTTATTTTATGTTGATAACTGATATGCCCTCAGCCTAATACTTTGGATGCAAGGCATTTTAATTCTTACCGATGCACATTATTTCACAGATCATTTCGTTTTTCCAAAACCATTTAGGTATACCCAGCATGTATGTGTTCTTTAACTGCAAAAATACGCATATCTGATCCTAGTTGAATCTTATTTAGTCAGTTGCCCGATTCTAGCAGATATTTAAATCAAGTAATCTTAGATTTTGTAGCATCTAGTTTGGAATTTTACGTTTCTAACAAGTATAAGACAGTGCAATGCCATTATTTCCTTTTTTTTTTGCTTTTAGACAGCTAAGGCTTTGGCTAATAAGTTGACCTTCAATCCAGTCGACGTCAGCGCAGCTGGAAATCTATTTAAAATAAACATGGGAACTTTTGCTACGGTAAGTAGAACCAATTCAAAGGAATTAAGTGTAGCAAATCATCCTCACTAAGTGAATTATTGCTCTCATTTTCAGATCATGGGCACGATTGTGACGTATTTAGTAATACTGATGCAGTTTCATACAACGTGCAGTGAAGCCGCAATGAATCATAAAAAGACTACAATAAATTCCACCCGTTAATGTCTGACACCGAAAACTAACATACTAATTACTAGCAAAAAGTGCACTTAGTTTATTTCGTGAGTATCTGAATGTGTTTATTCATATGTATGTGTGTGCGTGTAAATCATGACTGTGGCTGCCTCCTTTTAATTAAAAAAAAAGCTGAGTCAGTACGCTCAGTGGCAGGGATGTATGTTTAATAGCATGTCGACAGCTAGGACATTAGCGCCAACCTCAGTCACAGTGCAGTGGTCTAGGTTGCCACTATGCCACAGATAAGTTGTAAGGCTTCTGCGTTTGGTCTAGAAGGTCTCGGATTGAATTCCCGCTCAGGCATGATGACATTTAATTCCAGTAGGAAACGGAAATGGGATTACTTCCATATTTATTTACCACTAACTGAGCAGACTTAGCTTTCGTCCTGTTTTAGTTTTACCTTCACCTTTTTTGTTTGTTTATTTCGGTTCACTTGGTGTGAGGTGCACAAGCCTCCCTCCACTGGCGATTGGGAAGTGTTTGCTTATGTGTATACGTACAGTTCCGGTAAAAAAAAACGCCTTCGTTATACGGAGGAAGTGGAGGATTAATGTATGTGACTCTGAACGAAAATGTTGATATCTCGAAAACTACTGGGCAGAATTGAATGAAACAAAAACTGGGTTGCGTATTATGATATCAGCTATATTTCTGTGCGTATTACATGAAATGGTAAGTAGCCAAATATAACTGGCCGAGCGAGCAACACGAGTTGATAACTTATATCTCATAAACTACTGGAAAGAATTGAATATAACAAAAACTGGATTAATTGTTAATATGTATGCTATATCTGTATACGTATGACGTGCAATGTTAAGCAACAAAATATAATATGCAATTCAGTCTTTGTTTCATGAAAATCCATCCACCAGTTTTCAAGATATCAGATATCATTAAGTTTTTCTCGCTCGGTCAATTATTTTCAGTACAGATAACGTAGTATTTAATAAGGGTAGAAATGCAGTAGACAATCTAGTAAGTATTTCAGTCTTTGTTTCATGAAAATCCGTTCAGTAGTTTTCGAGATAACTGAATTTCTCCATGGTTGTTATCATGACCCTCGATATAACGAAAAAGGGCGTTTTTTTTTTACCGGAACTGTACACGTGTTATATTCTAGCAATGACCGTTAACTTAAAATTTACAGCGTCGCTTAATTGGCTCGATTAGTGATAAATGCCACAGCCTTTTGGACTTAAACATCAGACTGCCTGATCGGAAAATGAACCCACTAAATTTGAGAACAAGGCCGAAGCTCTATCTTTAAGCCATACTGACACGGCCAGAAGGAATTGGCCGCTAATGACCAAGCTGTCGACGCGCCATTAAGCCTCATCTCCCCCCCCCCCCCCAGAAGGAATTGGTTATAGGTAGAATATGACATGCTCATAGTTGTACTGTGATTCGAAAAAAAAAACATGTTAAAGTGCTGAATATCTGCCTTGAATTTAACAAATGGTTCGAGATTATTCATAGAAAATTTTTATTGATAGACAGTTTCATATGCTAAGGCTATAATCGTGAGTTGAGTCCGTGAATTGCTGTGTATCTCTTATCAAATCTTGTTAGACTAGCCAAGGTTTGTGATAGCCGCTTTAGCTTTAACCATGAAAGCCGTTTAAAATTCTGGCTGATTGATTATGACCTGACAATAACGACTTACTTAGTATAAGCAAGGAAATTAGCGTAATTTTAATCCACAACTTTAGACACTCTAATTTTTAATTGCCGTTATTTGAAGCAGTTACAGATGCGAATAATTTTCTTACTTAAAAACCAAATGTCATGACGACCGTCGTACGAATTAAGCCTCCGCTTTCTAGAAGATGAGTACCCAACCATAGAGATATGTGCCTGTCGTGATTTGTCATAGGGATCAATATTTAGAGAAATGCAGTCCTCAATTTAAAAGAGGCGAACATTTATTGCATGCCCTGGTTAACCTACTCAAAGATGCTTTCTGCAGATGTTGTACAAACGTTACACTGATAACTTAATATGTTTCAGCAACATTTACGTCGGAATGATAAACGGGAAGAAAGTTACGATTTTAAGGGATGTGGTTTCTAGCATTCATGTTGTTTCCAGCAGAATTGTATCAGAGGATGAATAAACTGGTAAAATTTGCAAATTAGAAAAATTAATTGATGGTATTGTGAATTTGCCCGTTTCTGATGTGATCGGCATAACCTCAACGGGGTAGAGCCCATGTCAATGCATAAATTTCACTGATTCTACCATTCCAATACGATATTGTATTGGGGAAAATGCTTATTCATAACTGACAAGGGAGTTGTTAAATAATGATGATGGACAGGCCAATGTTATTAATCTCATAGAAAATTATACAGTCCGTGGCCTATCTTGAGTTCTCCACAGAATGAACACAGGTAATCGATTGTACGTTTTCAGTAGCAGAGTGCCTTGTTGATATCCAAGATGGTTACAAAAACAATGGCGGCCATCGATTAAAGCCACCCCATCCAGGAAGACGTAGTCGCTCACAAAATACTTGCATGACTTAAGATACACCGAGCACACAATAATGGGTCATGGCTTAAAGATACAGCACTTAGGTATCACAACGACCAGTATTATGTACCAAAAGACCGTAATAATTGGACAAATTCTACTAAGACTAACAGGAACAATTTTTGACTTAAAATGAAAACGAAATTTCGTAACTAAAATTATAGCTAAATCAACAATGTCATTTATAACTTTTTCATGCCAGTCGCTGGTTCCACGAAGAAGCTGGATAGGAGGGAGGTCAGGAGGTTAACTAATTGTAAGCAAGTATTTTAGAACAAGTAAAATTAGTTTTTTTTTTATTTATTCTGAATGCTTACATTTCGGTAACCCACCCTCCTGCCCAGCTTCGTAGCGAAACCTGAACCTGAGAAAAAAGTTACAAAAAGTGCAATGCTACAGTCCGATTATTGAGTTGGATTGGGTGATAGTGGAGGAGAAAGCCAGAGAGCTATTTTCTGAGTATAATTCTAAAATGAGTATAATTCATGTGAAGAGTAAAGCTATAGCATAAGAATAACTTAATTTTGGTCTCAAAAGAGAAATAGAAACAATGGATAAGAAATTTGCCTTAAAAATTTCCTAGAAAACAATAATTGTTGTTTCTTTAAGTGTCATTTTAGCAGAGAACATAAATGATTTTTTTTTTATTTTGCCCCTGGCTTAAATGTAACTAGGGGACATAATTGGAAATTGGCTGTTCCAGCGTGTCGCACAGATTGCCGTAGGCATTTTTTTTCTGTGCGAGTGGTTCCTGTCTGGAGTGCTCTTCGTAGGGAAACTGTAAATGCTAGTTCTATCCCATCTTTTCGTCGAATGCTTAGGAAGGAACCCCTCCAACGTTTTCTCAGACGTCCACTGCCCTGATTTGCCCTAATTTCTCACCCGGAACGGTGTAAGAGGCTCACCACCCTGCCGTCTCCGTCCACCCTTGGTGGAGATAGTTATAATATTATTATTATTATACAGGATGGTCAGTTAACTTATGATGCAGATTAGTGGCTGCTTTACTAATAAACGAAGAATGATCACTCTTGTACGAAGTGTGATGAAGGGGAAATAGACTGAAAAAGAAAGGCATAAACTTGACAAATGCTATCAAGGTAATTCCATCGCTAACTTCTTGTTGCACCTTTCAGGATTTTTATTTATTCGATCTTAACTATGCGTCACCATAGGAATAAAGTATTGGATTAGTTACAACAAAGGTGCAACCAGTGTAAAACTAGAACGAAACTCGAACTTAAATTATAGTAGCTATATCACACGCGAAATTATGTTTACGACCCCTGAATGGCGTGCGGTACTCTCTTGCCAAATTGAGTCTTTAGGTGGCATGCCATTCGGGATTTTCAGTAGCTATATTTCTTGTGCTTATATTTCTTGGCAGATTTTCGTTCTCAATTTTATACCGGTAATGCCACTGAATATCCGATAAGTTTTACGTTACTCCCAAAATATTTGCCCAATTTCCTCCATCTTTCTCATGTTGCGACGTGGTATTCCCTCTGCAAGTTCCACTTGACCCAATCTTTTTTTTAGTTGTATTCCCGAGATAATAAAACACCTTACGCTAGAAGTAGTTTTTTTTTTTTAGTTCGAAATGCAACTCGTGATTATCGTAGATCTTTGGTCTCTGCAGATTTCTAATTTATTTCCTTGGTGTGTGATTCATATTTAAGATGATAGCAATGGAATGACCTTGAAAGCATTTTTCGTAACAGTCATTCGTTTCGTTTTTTATCAATAATTTCCTCCTCCTTTCCTCACTTTATACAATATCATAATTATTCCTCTAGTAGTACTCCATCCACAAAATGTGAATGCAAGTCTGTTTCGTTCTCCTGGTTCACTTAAGGTCTATTTCTATGCAACACGAACTTATTCTTCAGAAACTCGATGGCCACTTCCCATTTCTTGACTTCTTCTGATTCGAAAAAAGGTCTGACAGTGTGAAGGTGTAATAGTTTGATAGACAGATCTGTAGGATGTTGACTGTACGGGGTTGTAATGAAACAGTCAACAATAAGAGTACAGAAGTTACCGGGGAAATTGCTTCCACTTCTGATCTGTGTTCGTGCCCACCAAGTCAACACTACAAAAGGATGAACAGTGTCTTCGTTCATCTGGAACTTGAAGCCAGCAAACTCACCTTGTAGTGGAAGATGTTAATGGAATAGGCAGACATCGACAAGTACGCAACATAATATCATACAAGCTTGACATTTAAAAAAAATTCAAAAAGCCTGAATACAACTAAAGTAATCTACATCATTAAGAACGTATGATGTACGTGTGTGTTTGTGTGTTTGTACCTCTACTCCTCCGGAACCAAAGCACCTGCAAGGTTGGGAGTAGGACCAAACGAAAGATAATGAAATTGCATACAGTATAGGCCTATTTTCATAGCTATAACTTGATATTACCACCCTAAAATAAGCGAAAAGCCCTGAAAAAATAACTTTTTTTTAAACCCTCTTCGTGTATGTTCATGACGTCATAGTTTGTTCATGCAACCTCCACGAGCGAAGAGAGATGATCGTCGGAGATTACATCTGACGTTCTGCAGATGTTTCTCCAAGTGAGGGACCATCAGAAAGTGAAATGATAAGACGCCCATGGAAAAGTCTGTACTGAGCAGGACGTAAAGAACAATATTCTTACAATAAGTAAAACAAGAAAACCCATACAAAGTGTATACTAACACAAATTACAAGTGATGTGTGGTTCTTGGTGGTTACATTGATTCAGTCACGCTTCTGAGGAAATATTTGCGCTGATTGAGTGAGCGAAGCGAACGAAAATCAGCGTTTGTTATCAGAAATAGCGCTTTTCTGATAAATTGCCTGATCTTTTTGCTTCAAAAGATGCAAATGTTGGAATGATTTACGGTTACCATTTGTTTATGCAGTGAAGCCTTCCGAAAAACTCGTACTGCACTCTGACCATTTGCTTGATCGTTTTAGACGTGGAATGTCTGTCAGCAGCACAAGAGTTGCAGGATGAAAGCTCCTCGAGCATAGCGAGACGACGCAGAATGAGCGAGCAAAGCGAGCGACTCCGCTAGTATAAATAAAGTAATATAAAACCTATAAGAACTCAGTGCTTAATAATTATGTTGAATTCAGGGAAGTGAGTGAACCACCATTCAAACAAACAACATTCAAGTAAAAAAGATCAACTTCGCCGAAAATGGTAAATACTAGGAGGGTACAGTCAGAATTTACAGTTACCGTGCGTTTTTTTTTTCGTGGACACGATTTAACAAAACAAGAGTATGTTTGCAGATATCAGGCAAATGTTTCTATGGAAACGGAATTGGTGTAGTTTTCTTTGCATTATATTGACCTCGACTCTACACAATACTCGTGTTACGCTTAATCGCTCAATGAAAACCGTAATGTGTGATCATTTACTCTACATCACCTACATGTAAAGGGTGATCTTGTTGCATGTTGAACGATGTTTTGAATAGTGGTTATTTGAACTATCATGTGCGTTGCTGATTCAGGTGAGGGCAACGCTTGCGAGTCAGCGATCATTGTCATGCTGGCTCAACACATGTTGCCATTGAGTCAGCAGACCTAGTATCCAGGGCTGGTTGTGTACTTGCGATATCGGACAACCTACTACCTTGTACTTGCGGGAAGACTGGTCTTATTTCCGGCTTCTTACTTGCATGGCAGCTTCATCACTTGCCTATGAAATTAAACATACCAGGTACTATTCTTAAAAATCTTTTACAAATTTTTTATTTTTTATTTTAGGATGTACATACGCTCATGTTGGGCTGCATTTTTAGAAAAAAAATTGTAACGTGGCTGTCTTAAGCGGAATTTACAATTGTTCTTTTTGTGCTTGATAGTTCAAGTGGTTTCCTCCAAACATTGGCATTTTCTACTTGCATGTTTTGCACAACATGGCTTTCCTTGGCTTAACTTAAAATATTATTGGTTTTTATTACATTCTCCTCGAGGTTAACGTGCCCCAAAAATTTAAATCTAAAATGGTAATTAACCTCAGATATAACAAAAAGTTGGCCATTGGACCGTGTAGCCTATGTGACAGTGTGATCCATTCTTCGACAAAGGTAGGACTTTTTTAGTTGGTTTCCTGTACGGCTAGATTGTGTGTTTGAATTGAAAATATTTCACCTGATCCATGAAAGGGTTGGGGGCTGGGATGCGAAACTGCACATCGATGCTCTTTGGCTTTACTTATAATCGAAATAAAATTTATTTAAAGATTATTATTGCCACATTTCTATCCAGGAAGCACAGAGTTTTGCACATGAATTGGAAATTAATTTCCCAGTTTGACTGTTTTCAGTCATTTCGTTTGCCTTCTATGTCATACCCTGCCACATGCTTAGCTGTAAATTATCGAATTTTTCATTGCTGGGCATTGTTTAGTTTTCCAAAAAAAAAATGGTTTCCTTTACGGTTGGCAGAGTAAGCCAACATCTCTCTCCAGCAGCAGAATTCTTCTTTTGCCTATGGCTGTACGGGCTGAAAACACATCGAGTGTTTCCGACAATCACCTGGATGTTTGGGGACCTTCAAGCTATTCTCTTTTACCCCGTAGTCTCTTTCCCCTTTGCTGATGACCGTGATACAATCAGTAGTGAGTTTAAAAAGCGTGAAAGAAAAGCTTACAAACGACAGAAAGAAATTAGGACTATGATTGGAAGAATAATACTGGACTCAGACTACAGAGGGGAGTGACGTATTGAAATAACAAATTTGCATTCTTAATTCTCCAGCCCTCTCATGTATTAGGGTTAGGAAACACAAAGAACACAAACGTCAGTAATTCCGGGCTAAAACAAAATAAATCAGCAGGGGTTCAAAGGGAGGGGGAACGGGGATAGGGATATTCAGACCACACAATAGGAGAATCCGGGGGGGGGGGGTGCGGGCAGGCCGTGCGAGATGGAAAGGGGTTGCGGGGGGGGGGGGGGGGGAGCATGGGGACATACAATGGGAGAATATGGGGATAGGCAGCAGGGGAGTTCGGAGGAGGAGGCAAACGGCAGCCGTATCTTTTTCTTTCCATACTGCCCAGTACAGTATGTAACGCCAGGGGTACAGCTAGTATATAAAAATTAACATGCATAGGAAAACGTACAATAAAATCGGGGGTACCGGTATTTATTTTATATTAAGAGTGCCATTCAGTAATTAATGGCTGCTATTAGGTAAAAATGCCACAACGTGTAATTGTTAACTAGGGTGACATTGCAGATTCCTAAGTTTAGCTGACGACTAAATAAGCAAAGAAATTGACATCCGTTGTCATTCATTAAATCAATTTTGCAACTGAGTCTTTTATTACTGTTTTCAATTTTTTTTTTTTATTGCATCATACAGTATTTTATTTTACAGTGTTGGGTCCTCTCACTCCGCATATTAAAATCTTCGAAAATTGGCTATGTTTTGTGCCTGTAACATCCAGGTACCAAACTCTGTTTGTTTTTTCCACAATATTTCAGAACATTTTCCATGAATGTGAAAAAAAAATCGGGTCACTGCTGCAGATTCTGACATGTTTAAAAATAAAAATAAAATGCTGCATGGAGTTTTGGTTTGTACACAGTAGTATAAAAACGTAAGAAACTCGGACAGAAGTGACTTCATAGGGTCATCAACCAATCAGAAGTGACGTCACAACCAAGGCGGCCAGCCCCACAGGTCGACCAAAGATGGCCGAACCCCAAAATGGCATTGGTTTCGGTTTCAAATGTGTCTCCCTATAATCACTCAGTTTAGTGTACAGAAAATACTATAATCTAATGTGTCAAGAATGGATCTGCACATGAAACTTACAGTCTATGTAATTTGTCAAGAATGGATCTGCACATGAAATAGACAGTCTATGTAATGTGTCAAGAATGGATCTGCACATGAAATATACAGTCTATATAATGTGTCAAGAATGGATCTGCACATGAAATAAACGGTCTATCTAATGTGTCAAGAATGGATCTGCACATGAAATAAACAGTCTATCTAATGTGTCAAGAATGGATCTGCACATGAAATAGACAGTCTATGTAATGTGTCAAGAATGGATCTGCACATGAAATAAACGGTCGATCTAATGTGTCAAGAATGGATCTGCACATGAAATAGACAGTCTATCTAATGTGTCAAGAATGGATCTGCACATGAAATATACAGTCTATCTAATGTGTCAAGAATGGATCTGCACATGAAATAAACGGTCGATCTAATGTGTCAAGAATGGATCTGCACATGAAATAAACGGTC
>JAHWFP010198338.1:556-17773 GCA_023313725.1 Lithobius niger | reverse complement strand
AACAGTCTATCTAATGTGTCAAGAATGGATGTGCACATGAAATAAACAGTCTATCTTGAAATTACAACCATCATCCTACTAGTGTTTGACATACTGTGTATTGTATTACAACAACACAACAAATACATCAACCTATACATGACAGAACGTTTAGAGGGAAGTGGAACAAGTTTTTTCGCAATGTGCAAACAATGACGTTACAGATGTTAACTCTAAAATCATGTATAATAGGAAAAGTATCGGACGGGTCATTTCTTTAAGCGAGTATGAGATGGACAATTTGTTTGTGCATTTAAAAGCAATCATTATGCACCAGTAATGTAACTTCATTATAAAACAAACGCTTAGGGTCCCATCAAGTGTCTGTCTGTCTAACGTGCCAGCACAAAAGGTGGTGAGAGCGGCACACCATGAATGTTGTCACAAACCGATTCGGGTCGCAAATGACGTCACACAAAAATTCGATATGGATTCTTTCAATTTTAATTCAACACCCGACCATGTCATTTAGGATATGCATTAAACATTTCTGAAATGAATAAGCTAGACAACTTTTTTTTTTGTGTTGTGTGTATTTTGAAACTGATGCAACAAGCCTACACAGCATTTGTTTGAGCAAGACTTTAAAAGGCTGACTGAAAAGGAGTTGACAACCTTCGATGTACTTAGCTTAACTGAAAATAGCACAACTGGATATTTGTTATAGGTAGTCCTCGAATATTCCAACACTTTACATAATGCGCATTCCGATTGTCCCTTAGCAGCTGAAAACATTGAAATAACGTGTGACATGTTGTTACCTTTTAATGCTAACCTAGCTCCACCTAGTACCACCTCGTCTCGTAAACTTGTCCCCCATTTAGATCCGTTCAAGGATTATGACTGTTATCACAGGAATTTAATTTATTACCTGAAGGATGGAATGGTGTTTACTAAAATTACCAAAGGGATCAGGTTTACGGAACGAACGTGGCGTAAACCTTTTATTGATTTCAACACTGAGAAGAGGAAGGCAGCTACAATGGAGTTTGAAAGAAGCATGAAGAAAGTAATGGTTAACTCAATTTATGGTAAGGCGATGGAGAATGTGAGGAAGCGAATAAATATCTACATTATAATCCTGGATGCAGGCTAAAAGGAAGGCTAAAGCAAAAGGGAAAGCTAAAAGGAAAACCACTTTTCCCTTCCTCACGCCCGCATTGAAAATGCACTCTCCAGTAGGGTAAGAACGCGATTGAGTTGTACATCCATCCATCCACCCCCGGACGGAAGTGACGTCACAACCGGAAGTGACGTCATAACCGGAAGTGACGTCATAACCGGAAGTGGGGCTTCATCGATCTGGAGGATGGTGGGAAAGTGCCTTTTGCTACCTTTTTTTCGTTTTCACCTATCTGGAGGGTGGTGTCTTTTGCTACCTCCGTGACCCCCACTTCCGGTCACGTGATTAAAGTGGGGACGTCACTTCCGGTCAGGTGATGAAAAGTGGGGGTAATGACGTCACTTCCGGTTTTCATCAATCTGTAGGATGGTGGAAAGTGTCTTTTGCTACCTTTTTTTTTCGTTCTCAATTTGTAGGATGGTGGAAAGTGTCTTTTGCTACTTTTTATTTTTCATCAATTTGGAGGGGAAGTGACGTCATTACCCCCACTTTTTTAGTTTTCATCAATCTGGAGGATAGTGGGAAAGTGCCTTTTGCTACTTTTTTGCATCCTTTTGCTACCTCCATAACCTCACTTACGACGTGAGCCTAATGACGTCACTTCCAGTCATGTGATCAAAGTGGGGGTAATGACGTCACTTCCGGTTTTCATCAATCTGGAGGATGGTGGAAAAGTGCCTTTTGCTACTCTTTTTGCATCCTTTTGATACCTCCATGACTCTCAATTATGACGACACAGTGGGGTTAATGACGTCACTTCCGGTGGAAAAGTGCCTTTTGCTACCTTTCTTTCGTTTTTTATCAATCTGGAAGATAGTGGAAAAGTGTCTTTTGGTACTTTTTTGTCAATCTGGAGGAGGGTAGGAAGTGATGTCCCCCCCCCTTTTTTTTTAGTTTTCATCGATCTGGAGGATGGTAGGAAAGTGCTTTTTGATGCCTTTTTGTTTCTTTTTGATGCCTCCATGATACCTCACTTACGACGTCACAGCGAACCTAATGACCTCACTTCCGGTCACGTGATCAAAGTGAGGGTAATGACGTCACTTCCGGTCAGGTGATGAAAAGTGGGGGTTATGATGTCACTTCCGGTTTTCATCGATCTGGAGGATGGTGGGAAAGTGATAATGATGACGTCACAGGGGGGTGTGACTATGACGTCATTACAACCACTTTATAATTTTCATCGATTTGGAGGAAAGCGCTTTTTGAGTCCGTCCTTTTGTTACCTCCCAGTTGATAGGACGCAATAACTACATCGTGTTGTTACATCGTGTCCCAAGTCTGTAAAGTTTTGCTGTATCGTCCTCTTTTCATTTTCGGTTATAATTTCTATCTCCGTCAATCCCCCTAGAATTTGCATAATTTCCTCTTCATGATCAACTTTTTCCCGCAACAATAATCCTACCAAGACTCTCAGCCTATCTACTAACGCATTCGGGTTGTTGTAATCTACTTCATCAGACGCTGTTTCGTTCAACCACGATTCTTTCGACTCCAAATTATCCGGTTCGTCCGATATTGTGTCATTCATTTCCGATTCGTTCGTCCCAGATTCGTCCGGTCCCGATTCATCCGGTCCCGATTCATCCGACCCAGGTTCTTCCGATTCATTCGACTCATCCGACTCCGTATCATCCGACTCTGTATCGTTCGACTCCGATTGGTCGTAATCTTCCAGTTCTTCCAGCCAACCACTTTTCTCCTTCTTTGTTTCCTCCCAAATTGGTTTGATAACACGCACGTACTTGTAACCACGATTCGATTTGGGCTTTCCAAAGTAAGGGTCGTAATTTCGATATAAGGCATTACTGTCTTTCAGAATCGAGCCGTATGATACCAAGACTTCGGGGTCGTACGTTTCGTACTGCAAGACTTTTTGAGTCAGTAAACTGCACAGCTGATTTTTTCCTCGGTACTTCTTTCCTTCCAACACTATGTCGTTCTCCCGTATTTTGATAGTTTTGTTACCAATCATGAGGTCTCCCGTGTCCATGTTGTACCTTAATCCAAACACATGATCGTTTTCTTTCGGCATTTTGAAAAATCTATGCATGTAATATCTCGTAGTCTCCCCCAATCTGTGGCCCTTCAAAAGAGCCTTTAAAGAGCGAAACGATGCTGGAAGAACTCGTCTCGGAGGGGGACTGATCCGTTTTGATGTATTAGGAACGTAATCTTCGTGTTTCCGTTTTTTATGGTTGACTTCCACATCATCTTCCACGTCGTCTTTCTCCTTCACGTGGGTTATACTTTCTAACGGATCAATAATGGGTTGCTCATCTTTTTTTCCCCGTACTCTAAACTTTTTTACCAGTTTCTTAATCAGATCAGATTGTTTATCTTCCATTTTCTCCTTTTTTAATAAACGATAATGAGGATCTTCACTCGAGTAGTTGTTTTCATCACCTGTTTTCTTACCTCGTCTAAGGTGTTTATAGAGTATAAACCCGAACGGAAACACTCAAAATATAAATATTATACACCGTTTAATCACACGTTGGTGTTTTGGCTACGATCTACACCCGTTAATACTTTGTTTCATGAGAGTAAAGAACTTTCAGTATACTAATGATGTACGTATTATGTACGTTTTAAACTTGTTCCCATCACGATCTAGATTCGTTTAGTGTGTGTCCCCACACACGAATTAGCTGATACGACATTAACGTGAAGTTTTTCATATGACATTATCGTGAAGTTGCTCATATAGCATTAGCGTGAAATTGCTCATATCGCATTACCGTAAAGTTGCTCATATGACATTAGCGTGAAGTTACCCACCAGAAGTGCCGTCATAGGAGGTAGCAAAAAGCACTTTCCCACCATCCTTCATATCAACGAAAACCGGAAGTGACACCCCCACTTTTCATCACGTGACCGGAAGTGACGACGTTAGGCTCACTGTGAAGTCATATGTGAGGTAATGACATCACGGTAGCAAAAGGATGCAAAGGGATGCTAAATAGTACACCCGGTCCTACTGGGTGCTAAATAGTATACATGATCCTAGGGGGTGCTACATCCGGTTGTGGAGGGTGCTCAATATTAGACCTGGATCTAGAGGGTGCTAAGTAGTCTGGTCAAGCCATTAATACGTGAATGGTCATGGGGAGGGGTCCTTCAAATTGATGAAAACGAAAAAAAGTAGCAAAAGGCACCATCCTCCAGATTGATGAAAACTTAAAAAATGGACGTCACTTCCCCTCCAAATTGACGAAAAAAAAAAGTAGCAAATGGCACCATCCTTCATATTTAAAACGAAAAAATAGGTAGCAGAAGGCACTTTTTCCACCCTCTCCAGATAGATGAAAACGAAAAAAAAAGGTAGCAAAAGACACTTTTCCACCATCCTCCAGATCGATGAAAACCGGAAGTGACGTCATTACCCCCCACTTTGATCACATGACTGGAAGTGACGTCATTAGGCTCACCGCGTAAGTGAGGTTATGGATGTAGCAAAAGGATGCAAAAAAGTAGCAAAAGGCACTTTCCCACCATCCTCCAGATTGATGAAAACTAAAAAAGTGGGGGTAATGACGTCACTTCCCCTCCAAATTGACGAAAAATAAAAAAGTAGCAAAAGACACTTTTCCACATCCTACAAATTGAGAACGAAAAAAAAGGTAGCAAAAGACACTTTCCACCATCCTACAGATTGATGAAAACCGGAAGTGACGTCATTACCCCCACTTTTCATCACCTGACCAGAAGTGACGTCATTACCCCCACTTTGATCACGTGACCGGAAGTGGGGGTAATGACGTCACTTCCGTCCGGGGGTGGATGTACAACTCAATCGCGTTATTACCCTACTCTCTCCCACTCTACATGCATTCAAACAGGAGGCAGGCATGAGTGGTCGATCAATCTGACAAGTAGTCGGGAAGAATGCCGGGAAAATGTCCCGGGAAATGTGTCCATAAACTTAATTCATGACCGGTCCCATGCATAGCACGGGCTTCCTCTAGTATAAACTAACTCTTGATGAGGCCAAAAGATTGTGATAGATGAATTCGCCCTCCTTTGATTATGTCGACATACTGAATTCAACCTTGGTACTGTTTATGATTTGCAAACATCGTGTAATTCTAGACTGACCTGTCCGCATCGGCTTCAGTGTGTTGGAACAATCTAACTTTTAATGTTCATTTTTCACCTGATTTTATAAAAGAGAGATACAGGGATAAGTGTAACCTTTTATTATTCAATACAGACAGTCTAATGTAGGAGGGTGAAACACCCGACATTTACGTGGACATGGAAACCTCATCATATTTATTTTGACACCAGCAATTACCCTAAAGATCACTTTTTGCAAGTGAACTTAAGAAAAAAATCGGTTCCTTTACGGATGAGAAGGTGAAGAACCTATTTCAGAATTTGTTGTCCTTAGGCCGACAATGGATTCCTTCGAATGTTGTGGTACTGTTAAAAATATTGGGAAAGGCAATTAAAAGAATGTCTTGAACGATGATGTGACATATGATGATTATTTAACTTTTTTACTTAAACATGAAACCTTTTCCTATGAAAGATGTCTAATAGAAGTTTTAAACATGGCTTATTTACTGTCTTACCAAAAAATGTGAGTCTCACCCATTTTGACACAAAAAAGTTTGTTATGACGGATGGAGTTAAATCTATTCCGTAGTTCCATTACAGTCTAAGGTCACCTCTTTAATTTGACTTTGTAAATAGTTTAGCTGAATGGTCTGTCTGTTGGCTGGTTAGCTGTATATATCACTAATTGAATAAACACGATAGAAGGAAGTTGTCACTCGTCTGATACTACTCACACGATACTGAATAAGTATCTTACCGATACGCATTAAGCGTGGTTACATTCTTGGCAAGATTGTATTTCATTTATCCAATGAAACAGTCTGGCAAACGGATTGTTACGTCCTATGCTTTCTGCCGAGGTTTGAAAGGAGTAAAAGGATAGAAAGAGGGGCAAAAGAAAAGGAATCATGGCATGATGTTCCACACCCACCTAGTCTCTTATTATCTTAGTTTTAGGTGGAAATGAATGAATTGTGTTTTATGGTTATTATGGCTAAATTAGCAGAACTAACACTCATGTACTATTCTATGACACCTCTGACATGTGGCATCCTTTAATATGTTGTTTTTAATGAGTATACGCAATATTGGTTGTGTTGGATAAGTCCAAAACCGAAACCGATGTCATTTTGGGCATGGTTATCTTTGATCAACCTATGGGCGTCGCCATCTTGATCGTGACGTCACTTCTGATTTGTTTGGAGACCCTATGATGTGACTTGTGACCTAGTTTCCTCCGTCTTTATACTACTGTAGACATATGAGAACCAAATTATTATTTTTTCGTGACTATGCATTTTAGTTAATTTTCAAATACATTTCAAAGTATTTTCAAATATATTTCAAAGTATTTTCAAATAAATTGTAAGTATGTAAGAATTCGGTAATTATTTAAGTAGTCTAATAATATAATTCCGTTGTAGCAGCTAAAATCAATAAAATTCAGTTTCGTACATTTTTTAATTAAGTTTTTATTTTTTTGGCATTTTTTCAACATTTTCAGCCTGAGACGTATGCTGTTCATAAACGTGTGTTCTTTTATTCAGCTGTCAGCCCAACGAAATATTTTCTCTTGCTTGAATAATTCTGGATTTGCTTTATTTTTTGATTGAGTTATAAAATACTTTCCAACATGCTTGGGGGTGCTTGTACATTAAAAGATTATTCAGACAGGCTCCACGTGAATTTTCACAGTTTACTATTTCTAGATTATCTTTATAGTAACTTGTTCACACTAAACGTGATTGTGTGGGAGCTGCCTATCAAAATAATGACTTTTGAGCAGTGAAGATTATAAAAGCTTGAAATTCATATATAATATCTGCAGTTCCCTTCATACAGTGCAACAAAATTGCTTCAAAAAATAACATTGCTGGAGCTTTTAAGACCAAAAGGTGTAAGTTCAACCAAATTGGGGAAAACAATCTTTTGCAGCATATTAAATTAATTATTGCAGTTCGAGACAGTTCGTTATATTTACCACCATAAGACTGGCTGACCAACAAATCCTCCCCTCTTCACCTTTCCCTTCCCTCGTTGTAGTGATTTGATTAATCTAGCTAATAAATAACTAAGATTTGTGAACAAACTTGGAAGAAAATTGAAACCGATTGTGCTTGTTCTCTTGACTTAACATACGTGAAAGAAAAACTGTTGGTTATGTAAGACCACTCCTACTTCATGTTATGATTTCGGTCCTCCTTGTGTCATATGCAGTATGCCAAAATTGTACATGTTTCAAACTTTATTTTAATGGTTCACTGCCTGATAGTCTTACCGTGCATAATGGTGGCAATGAACGTGTGTTTTATTAACATTGTGCCAGTCTGTTCTTTTTTATTTGTGAATAGCCAATATATTAATGAACTTCTGTTCAATTTCAAGCTTGTCTGTCGCCGCCATTCTTGTTTCTGCAGTAAGCAGTTGCATCAACTTAGCTTCACGTACCTTGTAGTTGCAGCAAACAAATCAATTGTATATTTTGAATGATGTAGGTGAAAAGCAGACTTGTTAAGGAATCTTATGAATGAACTGCGAGCAACAACTGCAATTAGCTTCCATCCAAATAATCAGAACATCGATTTTGTAAGGCTTTTGGGTTCAAAGAACCAGCATGCAGTGTGGACTGACGACAAAAGAGTGAGCTAAATGAACTATGTGACTACTCAATCTTAATACTATAACAACTTTTCGGTGTGTGTGTGGTCGTCAATTGATAAAAGGAAAAAATACATTTCATAATGATATGTTCTATTCCAGTTGAACAAATTCAGTGCAGCCTCTAGTAAAAGGCAATGAACCTTTGATCCGGGCAACAGTGCTCCACCTAGTGTACTTTGCATGGTCCATAGTACAAAGCACATCCCGCATTACAAGGATGGAAGGATGGAGGGAAGGAAGGAAGGAAGGACGGAAGGAGGAGAGAAGGAAGGAAGGAAGGAAGGAAGGTAGGAAGGAAAGAAAGAAAGAAAGAAAGATGGAAAACGGGAGGAAGAAAAGAAGGACGAAGGAAGGAAAGAAAGATGGAAGGAAGGATGAAAGGATGGATGGAAAGAAGGAAGGAAGGAAGGAAAGAAGGGAGAAAGATGGAGGAAAGAAGGAAAGAAGGGAGAAAGATGGAGGAAAGAAGGAAAGAAAGAAGAGAGGAAGGAAGGAAAGAAAGAAGGATGGAAGGAAAGAAGGGAGGAAAGAAGGAAGGAAGAAGGAAGGAAAGAAAGATGAAAGGAAGGAAGGAACGAAGGAAGGAAGGAACGAAGGAAGGAAGGAAGAAGAGAAGGATATGGAAAGAAGGTCACGCCAACATTGATTATATGCTCCATAAGCAATTCTGGTGTTCATTTAGTCACGCAATGCAAAAGACTAGCTGAAAAATGTAATGCACGATGGGACTGAACACACATGGTGCTGAAGCTACAGGAATGAAACTGAAAACTGGAACTAAAAATAAAACGTCATGAACACCACAATAGTTTTAATAATTATTCTTGAAAATTATTCAGAAATTAACGTAGCACGGAAGTCTTGGCGAGCTGCCGACGCGCCATTAAGCCTCAATCCCCCCCCCCCTTGGCAGACAAGACGGCACCTAAAAAAAACGTGTGTAAATGACATCTAATGCGTTAAATGTGTTAAGACAGAAAATTCCACCTACACCAACTGTAGCATCTGTTCACAAGCGTGTTATCACACCAAATACATTAAAAATATAACAGAAGAACGTCAATAACTGGCATCCACACATACATTCAAATAATTTACAATGTGTATGGTTGATAATAACACACTGTCAGCTATCCACGTGTACCATTACGATTGGCTGATATTTAAAAAAAATTACGGAATTCAACACATGCTGTATTGATTTTTCGACAGTGCGCGTTGACACTTGTCAGTAAGTAATGTTAGTAACTTGAAAATGACACAGTCAACATCAAATGATTTGGCGGAATATCGCGGTATTTAATCAAGTTTGCTAATGCGAGTATACTTTCATTTCAAAGGTGAGCTCGATAGTTTCAATTATGGTAATAATTATGTTGCAGTATTAATTAACACTTCCGATAATCAAAAAGTTCTGGTTTGAAGTTGAAAGCTAGGACTTGATTAGTTCTCTTCCTTATTTTTTGTTTTATTAATCTCCATTTGCACATCAGACCACCTGGTAATATGTTGGTGCAAAATAGGTGCCAAAATTAAGGGCTACAAAGGGTGCATGGCACCTGGTCATAAAAGGTGATGGCTCAAACTCAAGAGGCCAACTCCAAATTCTTACAAATTGTACTATAAAATAGTCCATAACCATAACCCAATGATTGTTTAGCAGTTACGGTGCACAACATTTTCTTTACACTCTTATTTTGAAAACGGTAATTTCAACCTTGCAACAAGATTTGGGAAAATTATTCCAATGCAAAAAACGACCTAACCGAACTCGGTTCTAAAGACATTTAAAATACAGTACAATGTAAAAATACACAATACACTGTAAATAAACCACACCCCCAAAAAAATATAACGACAATCATTACATGCTGACAAAAAAAGCGTTGAGGCATGAAGCTTGAATACTTGTTATTCCAATGTACTGCAATTCAGTCACTAAACACGAAATGCTTAGTTTTATTGTGAGAGGTTTCACCTTGCAGTTTGTAACGGTAGCCAAATGTGGATGGAAATGGAGAAATTTGAAAAACGTTTCCGTAGTCGAAGTCCATTGTCCAGTAGTTGATGACAGTAGAGCGGCTTGGGGCACAAAATTAAAGGAATTGTTCATTTTCTGTGAATAGCATGAAATTTGGTATGGATGCACATTAATGGTCACTGGAAAAAATAGCTATGATAGCAAGTTCAAACGGATTTTTGGCAGTAACTCCTTAACACTCAACAAATCTTCCGTAATGTGAAACAAAAACATTCGGCACACAATGAGAGAAAAGCCTAAGCGTTTAATGGTATGGCATCGCTTCGAAACTAAAACCGATGCCATTTTGGGGTTTGGCCATCTTAAGTCAACCTATGGGCGCCGCCATCTTGGGTCGTGACGTCACTTCCGATTGGTCGCGTGGCTTACCCTAGTACAGCATGCCTATGATGTCACTTCCGATGCTGCCATGTACGCTTCTTTACTACTGATATCACTACTTCCTAAAAATCGATCTTTTTTGAAGATTTTTTGGCAGATTCGAGTAACATTTTTGGTGGGCGAGTTTTACATTCGTGCAAGTTATGCACGAAAAGGTAGAAATTCTAACTCATTTAGCAAAAACGAATAAGGAATTCCATCTTAAGTGTTAATTATATGCCTTCTTCTGTACCAAGAATTTGTGTTTTCATGTCGTGGTACTTGAGTTTTGTTTTTACATGATGTTAACGCCATTTTCTTTATCTTTTATAAAGGAAATTTCAAAAGCGGCCATCAGCGAAAATCCTATCGCTCTTAAAAGAAATTCTGTTGCTACCACTGCATAATGCTTTTTCATGATATGCCAGTTCTTGCTTGGATCAAAACATCCTCTGAAATGAAAGGAAATGAGCCAATTGGTTTTGAAATGTGTTGGCCTGTTATCCGATTGGGCCAAGTCTTTGGTATTTTGTCTTGGGACTTCAGTCGTGACGGTATAATCGAAAGTGGAGAACATCGTTGGAGACGGATGATATCCATTATTTACATAGCATTGATGAAGACTTTAATTCTTTATTTTTGTGTCATAAAAGTGAAGATTACTTTATCATTAAACTATGCAAATCAAATTGTAAGGCTGGTAACACTGGCTACATACTTTACACCTTTAGCTAATTTGGTTCTTGTTATGATGGTGTGCACTTTGAAAAAAAGGAATTTTGAAGAAATTATGATACTCTTAAATAACACAGCCAAAGTGAATGGAAATGGGTTAAAAAAACTAATATTCCACGTGAAGTACAATATCCTTCAGTTTGCTATTTTTTTCCTTCTTTGGGTACTTGACTTTTTCCGAGTGGCAAACAGCTATAACGGCATCGAAAGTATCATCTTTGCTTCTGTATACGCGGCCATTCTCTATGCACATGATTTGTTTGTCTTCATGGTTTTCATCGTTTCAGCTGAATTGTGTGCTGAGTCTTTTTCAGTCATTAATTGTCGTTTGGAAGAAGTTATGGCATCAGAACCACATGGATTGTACGAATATCTTGGAAATCTGCAGAAACAATACAAACAACTTTACCGATTGGTGCAATCCACAGAGCAGACTTTTTCACTACTAATTACTGCAATGCTGGCACGACTTTCTTTGGCTGTATGCTTCATGTCACATAAAGTGCTTACTGCTAACCGTTTTGATATAGCGACTACTTACTATTTATTTACGTCAACAGTCTATGCCTACCGCATATTCGCTATATCCAGAGCTGCTGACAATATTGTGATAAAGGTAAAACTACACTTATAATGTTTCATAAATCAATTTCACAACCTGTTACGAATTTGTTATTAAACTTTTCACTCATATTGAAATGAAATTGTGGCGAGCAGCATGATTTGAATGAAGGAAGGTTCAGCTTGGTGACCACAGCAATTAAAAAAAATTACAGCACAAATAAATTGTGTATGATATGCATGATGAACAATGATTGGTACAAAGGTTGAGTAATCTGCACCACCACTCCTTCCGCATTTTAGTCATTCGTCTGTAATTCAAGAGGAAGCAATATTTGCACTGCCCTTTTAAAACTTGACCCGATGACAATTTCACAGAGAGTACGTCCTAATTTCATTGTCTCCCCCAAGAAACGACTTTAACATTGAACCAAGCTTCCACATGTGTTTTGTAATCGTTTCTTCTTTTGAACACTTGTGAAATCACCCATTGAAGAGTTTGATGGCTTCCTCCATCCAAGAGATGTCTGGCTATTTTATTAACATGGGGTTCTTTTACCAAGACAGTTACCATTCGTGACTTCCTTACTTGTATTCCTGATATTGTGATGGTGACATTATCCTGTGAAGTAATAATTTCTTTTGTATTGTTATTCTGTTCGCGCAGAAGGTGGTAATATCGTGTTGGCACTGGGCACAACGCACATATCTGAGACACTTTTTGGCAGTGTTCTTAGCACCCACTCAAATGGCACAACGCCCGATATTGTTTATGACTTCTTTTGCTCAGTAACTCCTAAAACACCTCATTTGCCAGCGCTATGTTTAGAATTGTCACACATGTACAGAAAAAGGCGATTTGCTTTTTTAACCTTAACGTCAGACTTTAGAATGGCAACTATTGGTTTCAAGTATCGTTCCACGTTACCACAGATTTTTGTTGGATATAAGATGACTTAGAGAACTGCAACATTTATATAACATTTACATGTATCGTCTTTACTTGACTAAAGCAACCTTTAGATACCTTTATGCAATGACAAAAGAAGACAATTACAGTTCACAATAAAATAAAATAATGCACGTTTCTCGTAATGAACCGATTCATTAAAAATCGGGTATACTAGAGAATTTTACGTCACTTTATGGATTCCAGGCAAGCTAAATTCAGTAAGACATAACCAAAAAACAAATGCTCTAATTTTATATTAACTTGTAATGCCAGTTATGCTGCAAAATATGCTGATAGTTTGCCTCATTAATCATTATGCGCTTTATCAACTGGACCCAGCAATGCACAATAAAATAATGACGTAGAAAATATTATAAATACAACATAAAACCATCTGTTGGGTACTGCAACCTCCGTCGACATTGCGTTACCGTACATCCATCGTCCGATCGTTTTTCTACGCATTTCCCCACAGCACTGCAACGTCAACGCAAACGCTCCTATGGTCTTTCAGTACCTTGTGTGGCTTGCACACATTGGTTATTTATCGCAAAAGCGTTACCAAAGATGGCCTCCAATCTCGAATAAATTGATATGGAATTGTTTATTCAGGGAGTAAAGAACTATTCTGAAATATGGAATGCTGCTGCAGAAATGATTGAAGACTCGTTGGGAAGTAATTAAAGAACTTAAGTAATATAAGTACGTCTTAAATCTGTATATGAATGAACCAAATATCGTCTCATTGGTTTCAAAATATATTTTTTTTTTGTACACGAGGTTAGCAAAATAGGTTGCGGCCGAATACATACTGGCGTTATTTCACGGTCATGTGTGCATTGATACCGTCGATGCACGTTAAAAAAAATGGATGTGTTCATCGGGCCTTAATAGTCTAAAGGCAGCAGAAAGGAAGTCAATCATCACGCATGGGTTCCACTGTCGGCCATCTAGTGACAACCTGCTAGATGACCAGAACATTTTTAAAACAAAAAAATACCCACTGTTCCTTTTCATTAACTATTTTATTATTTTAAATGCTCTTCTCTTCTTTACGTCTGTAGTAATATTTACAATCACGTGTAGGTATTATCTGTGAAGCGCGATTTACAGATCGATGGCATAATTCGTGGTTGTAGCAGTTTGGCAATAGCTTTCGTCATACCGCAACTTTGTGCTGTACCAGCAAAATTACTAATTCTACCTGTAAGGGTGCTTTGCATTCTCTTATGTATGGTGAAGAGAATGCCTCAATATGTTTTCTTCTTTTGTCTTCTCTTATGTATAGCAGTATGGTGAAGAGCAGTTGGTTTGGTATTTCATGTAGAAATAGCACTAGGGAAGAAGCCTCTCACAAACTTTAATCTGCGTGGGATCAAAAATAGTATTGTTCTTTTCAGTATTGTTGCCCCAAGCAATACTGCGTCAAATTTCAAATCTGAAGAAATAAGTTCAAGAAAAGTAACAGATAGCAATCAAACTAATTTTTCTCAATTAGGTGAAGGCAAATAAAATTATCGAAATAACATAGGTTTCAAACAAAAAACAGAGTTTGAAATAAAAAAAATATGTGCGTCAATCAAGTAGTAATGTTTTGAAAATTTTGTTATTTGTTATTTTGTTATTTGTTGTAAACAAAGTTATTGAAAAAAAATATGGCCTACATTATTAAAAACACATGGTGAGGACGAATTATAAAGGTAACAACAACATTTCAGAATAACCAAAAAAATATTTGCAGATAGAACGAATGCCTTCAAATTTTCAGTGTGGGTTTCATAAATTCACTGAACTTCTGAAACATTACCCCGTACAAATGGAATTATTACTGCTGTCTTGAGTCACAGTAAATGTGTTGGAATTGTATTGATAAATTTAAAATGTATTTGACACTTATGGCCATAATTTACTACCCCTGTGGGCTGGGGGTAGAATAAGCCCACCGTACCCCTGCGTGTCGTAGGAGGCGACTAAAAGGGAACCCAAGATCACGGTTTGCTAGTGTGCCAAGGGTCTGCATGGCGGAGGGTTTTTAGTCCGTCTTGAACACTAGCAACCTCAACACTACGGTTTGCGAGTGCGCCTACGGTGTGTATGGCGGGCAGGTTTAACACCCGTCGCAAGCACTAGTCCGAAAGAGGTGAAGGGCCATCCAGACAAACCGGGCCCGGGGTGGCTGCTTAGAGGATGTTTGGCGGTTTGAATCCCCTTTTGGGTTTGATTCCGATTTGCCCATTCTGGCCACTGGGCTTTTCATCCTCATCCCCCAGCATGTTGGCCGTGTGCTGCAACCTAGTAATCCGTGGAGGCGGAGATCCTGGCTTTCGGGCTTTGGCTCCTTATTCCGGAGGACGGGTGGCCTGGGCGAGCCGGCCTAAGGTCAATCGGCTATGACTTTTCGGGTCCTGTCGTTGTGGGGAGGCGGCTAGTGCTGTATCCATCTGCATCACGGACCCGAACTGTTTGGGTTATCGAGGGAGGTGGTGTGTACGGCTTCCTTGGTGGCCTCGCCTCTCGGCATGCTTAGGCTGCCACCTCACCGAGATAGACGGCGGTGTTAGCTTCCTGGTGCAGGGCCCTGGATATGCGGCTTCCGGCCCTGCATCACCCGAGTGCCGCGCGGGGTTTTTCTTTTCTGGGGGGCGCACTGCCGCGACTTCTTTTTGCTCTCCATGGCAACTTCCTCTCCCCCCTCCCCCTCAAAACTTTCTTCCCCCCAAAATTCTTCCCCTCCTCGCCGCACTAGCAAGCGCCAGAGGAGGGAACCTGAGATGGTTGGGCCTGGTGCCCAGTTACCGGACATTGGTAAGGGTCGGGACCAAGTCCCGAAGTTCTTGGTGGTAACAGGCGAGGGCCGAGATGTTACACAACTCGGTCCTTTCGCTGTCCACAAAGCGCTAAAGGGGATCTGTGGTTCAGATCCGAAGAGTGTCTCTCGGCTCCGTGCTGGGGGATACCTTGTGGAGGTTGTGGACGATGCTCAGGCAAAGAGGCTTTTGAAGGCGAGTGCACTGGGGTTATGCCCGGTGCGTGTGGAGCCGCATCGTACCTTAAATAGCAGTAAGGGGGTCGTGACGTGCTTTGATTTGAGGGGTCTCAGTGATGATGTCATCCTGGACGAACTCAAGTCACAAGGCGTTACGGCCGTTAGGCGTTTGACGCGGAAAGGCGAGAATGGTGCCCAGCCAACAGACACCTTTTTCCTGACCTTTGATTCGCCGGTTGCACCGCAGCACATTACTGCCGGTTACCTGCGGTTGAAGGTCAGATGTTATGTCCCGAACCCAATGCGGTGTTACCGCTGTCAACGCTTTGGTCATACCAGCGGTTCCTGTAAGGCTAAGCCAACCTGTGTTAGCTGTGCTCAGGCAGCCCATGAGGGCACTGATTGTGCTGCCCCGGCGCGCTGCGTCAACTGCGGTGGTCAGCACCAGGCCTCTTCACGGGACTGCCATGTTTATGTTGAGGAACGTCATGTTCAGGAATTGAAGGTTAAGGACGGGCTTTCCTACTCGGAGGCCCGGAAGAAAGCCAAACTATCGGCGCCGACGCTAACACGTTCTTTTGCCCAGGTGTGTAGTGCGTCATTGCCTGGCCCAGTTAGTGAGTCTGCTGATTTGGCGGATTTGCGCGCTGAGCTCAGGTCTTTGACGAGGACGGTGGGCATGCTTGTTACTTTGTTGACCCAGCAACATCCATCTTTGCAGGGTCTTTTGGGTCCTACAGACCCGGTTGCTGCCGTGCCGTCGACTTCTGCCCAGCCTGCACATGCTTCTGCTTCTGCTCCTGTTACTGTTCCTGTTCCTGATGCTCTAACTGTTCCCAGGCAGGTGAAGGCTTCGGCTAAGCCTCCGCCTTCCCGGAGTGCGCCTCAGAAGCCGTCGAAGAAGAAGGCTTCTGCCGGTAAAGCCTCAACTCCGCCTGTGAAGACGTCTCCACCGGGAGAGACGGTGAAACGGTCGTTGAACGGCCAGCTTGCTGAGGGGTCCATTGCGTCCCCTCAACATTGTGATACTACTCTGCCCATGGAGCAGGAAGAGATTTCCTGTTCTAATTCTCCGGGACTTTTTCCTCCTTCCGAGGACAACTTTGTTCTGACCCTCACTCCATCTTTTGATTCGGGTGAGGATTCAGATGTTTTCGGATCGCCCAGAGGAGGAGTTGAGGAGGATGGTCTTGTCTTAAGCCCGCCCTAATGCCTGCGCATACCATCGTTCAGTGGAACTGTCAAAGTTATCGGACCCATGCGGAAGAGCTGCGGCTGCTTTTGTCGCATTGGCGACCTCTGTGCTGCTGCCTTCAGGAAACTTGCTTTAAGGCGTCGGATAATCCGGTTGTTAGGGGTTACTCTGTCTACCGTCTGGATGCAGACCCTGTGCCACGTGCACATGGTGGTGTTGCAGTGCTGGTTCAACACTCTCAGCCGCATGCCAGTGTGCCTCTGCACACTAGATTTCAGGCGGTAGCAGTTCGAGTTTCTTTCCAATTGGATATTACTGTCTGTTCGCTTTATTTGCCACCGGATGAGGTCTTTGGGGTTGGTGACCTGGAGGACCTGGTTCGGCAGCTTCCTGCCCCGTTCCTCTTGCTGGGCGACTTTAACAGCCACCACGTCCAGTGGGGAGGACCTAATACTGACAACAAGGGCAGGATCCTTGAGGAGTGGATGCGGAGGGGGTCCGT
>JAHWFP010198335.1:5645-21734 GCA_023313725.1 Lithobius niger | reverse complement strand
TAACGGAAAATCGCCTAACACGAAATTCGTATAATGGAAAATCATCTAATGTCCCTACCTCGCTCGCGCTGCCGTGCTCGCTGCAGCTGTACATATAACATCAGAAATTGCAGGTATATTATTGTCCAGTTACACGTTTATCAGCTATTAACACTGGCGATAGCCAGTGTTAGTAAGGGTCGACCTAGGATCTCTGTGTTAAACTTTCAACTTGGAGAGCTTATAACTCCGTCAAAATTAAAAAATTTTAAACCAAATTTGGAATCTAGCCTTGACTAGTCAAGGCCTGTCTACAGTCCAAAAATTGTGAAATTCAGTCCAGCCAAACCCGAGATACAGAGAGGGGCCAAATAGACAACTTCTTGTTCTGCTTCTTCTTCTTGTTGTTGTTCTGGGGATACTTTCGTCTGTCCTCTCTACAGGTCAAACTATTTGTCGTGTAAAGCTGGTTCTTAGCTCATTTTACAGGTATTGCTCCGTAGATGTGCCCTTTCCATAAGGCCTTTTCTAATTGGTCAAGTGGTTCAGGGGTTACGGAGCTCTAAACGACCAGATTGATTGTTTTACATTGTTTTAAACATTGTTATTATGCAACAATGCCATTTAGCAAACGCCAGCTGCAAGACATAGACTGAAGATTAAAGGATTTGTTTCTATTGTTAACACTTGCGATAGCCAGGTTAGTAAGGAGCATAGCAATTTACCGAGCTTAAAAGCGGCGCAACAAAACAAACAACAAATTAATTATAAAGGTGTCACACATACCCCACCCCTCACCCACCACCACACCTATTTATTACAATTCTCAAAGTAACACGGATTAATAAACAAAAACGTATCGTTAAAAGTTAAAAGTAAGGGTCTAAAAGTCAAAACCTGTAAGGAACACGGACAAGCTTTCACTGTAAGGGTCTAGGTGTCAAATTTGGCCAGTAAGACACTGCTAAGCATTAGACCCTTACTACCCGGTGATCATGTTAATGACTTAGTAAGGAAAATTGGAAATTGGCCAACAGCGAAAATCGTACACTAGAAGTAACGTAGTTCAGTAAGCCACCTTTATGCACTTACGTTAAATCGGAGTGGCATGACCCGGATTCGAACCGGCTACCCAGTTCGCCCCCAGATCACTTGCATAGCACCTTAATCTCTCCGTTGCACTTCGATGAAACGTAAGTGCATAAAGGTGGCTTACTGAACTACGCTTACACTTGTAGCAGGTTGTCTTGCTTGGAATCGCTGCCATGTTACCAAACCGAAAAAAAATGTCAACCTAAAGCAAAGTAGGAAACCCACTACCCCACTATCATTGGATCATCTCATGGGTCTTTATAGGACGATCTCGGACAGCTGTTGCTCAAAAACCGGGTAGTAAGGGTCTAATGCTTAGCAGTGTCTTACTGGCCAAATTTGACACCTAGACCCTTACAGTGAAAGCTTGTCCGTGTTCCTTACAGGTTTTGACTTTTAGACCCTTACTTTTAACTTTTAACGATACGTTTTTGTTTATTAATATTGTTTTCCAGTTAGACGTTTATCCATTGTACGCTTATCCATTATACGATATTCCGTTTCGATGATTTTCCAGATTATGTATGTAGTCGGATTTTAGACAGTTATCCCATTAGACGATTTTCCAGTTAGACTTTATTTCGACGCCCCCCATATAACATCAGAAAACCGCAGCCATCTTATTGTTGTCCAGTTTGACGATTATCCATTACACCATAATCCGATTAGATGATTTTCCTGTTGTTTTATTTAGGCAGATATTAGACAAGTACCCCATTAGACGATTTTCCAGTTAGACTTTCGTCCGACGCAGTACTTTTCTATGTATGTTTTATTTTTGCATCATGAAAAGTTGTTTTCCCCCCTACGAATCGTTGTTTTTTATTCGATAGCTTTTCTCTACATCATTCTATTTTTTTTTATTTTTTATTAATCTAAAACCTCTTCAGAATTAGGTTTTTGACGTAATAATTTTATTTTCAACGAATTACCTTTTTTTTTAATGTTTTCGACTTTATTTTTTAAGCGTTTACAAATAACGCTTCTTATACTGCATTTGTATTTTCGTGCTTCTGTTCTAGAAAAGGGCTACGATTAAAAGCAACGACGCAACATCGTCGGTGAGTTATGAAGAAGTGCATTATAATAATCGTCTGTGAAGCATTTAGGATCGATCTCAACCACTCGCGCATCTGTATTCTGAATATTCGCTACTGCGATATCAGGAATAACCAAGAAACTATGTGGTATGATGCTTAATTGTTATTTAAAGTATTTTGTTGTCAATATGGTTCCCTAAATGTTGGTCTTTTGAGCTTTTGGTCTTTTAATCTGCACTGGCTGTCACAGTTGTCCAACAAGATTTAGTCATGGCTACCCCTTCACTCCCCCTCGCTGTCGCACTACTAAATACCAAACGTCGTTTCTGGCTCACAGCATGAAGTTATGGAATGATTTGCCCGAAGTCATTAAATCTTGTTCTAGTGTTGGAACTTTCAAAGCTCAATTATTCCGTCACTTGTTTAATTCATAACTTGGTCACCATCCCTCTTCCACTCTTTTCCTTCCCTTCTTTTTCCTTTTTCCCCTGTCTCTCCCCCCTCCCCCTTCCCCAACCCCAACTATATCCCAACTTCTTGTTTTCTTTAGTTTTTGCTATTGTCTGCTGACATTGTACATAATTACATGATGGTTTGGGTTAGGTGTAAGAATGGGCCCAGCGCCTAAACCTCGCCCTTTGTGGCACAATGAATTTTTTTTCTTGAATTTTGTCGATCTTATGTACTTTCACGTGCTACAATAAAGTTTATTATTTTTATTACTCACGGCTGCGCTCGTGATTGGTATGTCACGTTTTTATTCACTTTAGGGACTAACTCATAAAACGTTAGTAAACACTAAATATGATCAGAAAGGGTACGAACTCTACGATCGTGTCCCAAAAATTTACTCGCGATCGTAGTTTCTATCCATGTTCATGCCATTGCTCGACCGAATTAAATTTTTTTAAATGTGTGCGCATCTTGTGACTCAATTCACCCCTCCCCCCCCCACTGCTAATACTCCCCCTCCCCCTCTCCTAATGATCATTTCTATTGTATACATGCTGGCGGAAATAAATGAGGCTCAGGTGGGTCTCGAAGCTGCCCCTTCTAGAAGCATGCTGTCCTGAAAAACTTCCCCTAATGCTGCCCTCCTACCAGATGCGCGGTGCCGTTGGTTCTCATTTACGCTTTAAAATAGTAGTGGTAGTAGTCTTGATTTCTACGATTGTATTACGTAGATAAATAATCTTGGCGAAGGAAAAAAATACAGCTTCGCCATCTTTTGGATTCAGGGGAAAAACCCGCTTTGAGTCCGATGCTTTAGCAGAGCAGTGACGTCGCACGGAGGGATCGGAAAATTCATCGCACTTTTGAGAACAGTTTTGATGAGTATTGTCCTATGGCTCTCTAGCGTTACATTTGAAACACGTGTTAGCCTGTCATTTAAGGCCGCACAATGCGTCCGAAGTCCTATAGTGCTGGAAAAATATTACCAAGTCTTTGCGTGCAGGAGTACTACCGATATTTTCAACAGTAACTGCAAGGTCGCGTTTATGCAACAACTCGTCTTTGCATTCTCGCAGTTCGGAGCTGGTAATCGTCTGGAATTGCAACATGGCGGCGGTTTTAACTATGCCGGCCGGCAGCGACAACAGTCAATAATGTCAGTTCGTAACCGACTGAGAACATTGTTTCGTCAGGAGGAATTCTTTGTCGTATTGTCACAGATTACAAAACTGCAAGCGTTAGCTCATACGATGTCGGATTTAGCTAGTCCAGGTAGCGTTGTTACCATGATGGCAATGAGACCTTTGCCACCACCATTAAATTTTTAGCTGCGGGAATGCAAAGACGGGTCGTTTCGTAAACGTACCCTAATTGTGTTGAGGGATTAATTTCGGACGTCACAGCATTGAAGCTTTGCCACTCCAACGAAGTCGTTCCGGTGACGTCAGTAGTGACGCCTCCCAAGCCTGTGATGTCATTTTGTAACAACCCATTGTCAAATGAAGATTGATGGATTGTTAGTGGCGATGGTGATATTCGATCTATTGTAACAATGTATGGTATACAAATGGTTTGTAAATTCACGTTCGTTAACCATTGTAATGGCTCGAGCTCGCTTGGTCTTCAGCCTGTGATCATTTAATAATGAGTTTTACCCCCAAAAAAGAATATTCGTCACGATCCTCCAAACCGCCCACATCACCAGCAGGGACGTGTCACCCCCTTTCCTCCCCCCCCCCCCAAAAAAAAAGTTTGGCCAGTTGGCAAATCAGTCGGCAAAATTACATAATTTTTGGTCAGTCGGCAAATCAGTTGGAAAAATTACATAGTACATTTTTTGCTATAGATGGAAAATTATGTCGGTAAATTTCTGGTTTACACCCCTCCAACTTTTATCCTTCCTGACGTCTCTGATAACCAGGTAATTTCTGCCAAATTTTATTCCCCGATTTAGCCCCACAACGCAAACTTAAATTCAACAAAACCAATCATGCTGTCACGTGCGTCACTGCAACCCCGAAGCAGCTTGAACTGCACTTAAACCAATCAACGCCCCGAATACTGTCGCATTTAGTATAAACCCAAGTAAGCCTTTCATCCATGGCATTGCATTTCAGGGGCCAAAGCATAGGTAAGAGTCGACCATGTAAGTCAGGTCAGCCTGAGCAGCTTATAACGCTCCTAATAAGTAATTAAAACATCACAAGAATTGAACCATGACTAATTGCATTATTTTCATCATCTTTCTCTAATTCAGAACCCGTTAGTAGGCCCCATTTAATCACCGTCATGCTATTGCTGGTCCCATAACCCTTTACCGCCCAACGGCCTGTACAGTGGACGGCTACTGAATGGCAAAAAACTAAGACCTAACGCACACCGCGAGCTTTGTGAGGGGTCCCCAGGGATGCCGAGCAAAGCGAGCAGCAACAGCCCAGTGGTCAGCGTCCTCGTCTCTAGACCAAGTAAATGCCGGTTCGAAACCCGCGACCGTTACAAAAAATCCATCCCCTTTGACATGGGCATTAAAGGGTTAACTGTGGTGTTGGTGTAGGGCAACTGTAGTACGTACCCAGAAATCTCCACAATTGTTACGAAATTTCAGGAACTTTAGCTCCTTCTTCTCCAGCTGTATCTGGTATATAGAAACTTTTTTTTTTAGATGTCCCATGTTACTGTACATTGATCGATAAAGCGGTTCGATCCCACCTCCTCTCGGCTTGACGACCAAGTCTTCTAACTACTCTGCAGCGCTGTGCTCCCTTCAGTCGAGTTTCCTCATGAAACGCTCTTTTCAGTAGTGGTTTTCTTTATTTCGTGTTACTGCTGCGGCGCATGTCCTGCCATGGTGTGGCAAAGGTATAATTTTCTTTAACAGTAGGCTGTTTTGAGTAATTTTAACAGAAGTAACCAACCGTCTTTGCTATGAATGAGTAGTATAATTACACAGGCTGATAAGGAAACAGAAGATACAAGGAAATTAGGGTTTGAAAAGGAACTCGGGAGATGAGCGGTTCTGTTAAAAATATAACCGGAATTTTTAAACACTGCCGAAAATATTTGATTCAAGCAGTAATAAAGATATAATTAAAAATATTTGTAAACAACTAATTAATTTGCGAATTATGAGGCTTAAACAGGTGGGTATACCCCCTGGCAGGGCAAGAACTCTCAAAGCACATAAAATGCTGCCAATTTTTATTTTCAGCCAACAATCATATATTCATGCCTTGTTCACAATTTTTAAAACCGCAAGAAAGGAGGGAAAAAAACGTTTTTGCTCTTTTTTGTTTGCGGTTTTATGTTGTGTACAAAGCCAGAGTATGATTTATTGAAATTGATCATACATATTATTTTATTATTTATTTATTTATCAAATGAAAATTATACCACGCTCTCTGCCCCCCGCCCCCCACACACACACACACAAGAAATGGATTTTTACGCCTCTTAATAGTTTTAATAAATGACTAAAACATGCGCAATGGCTGTTTGCCGTGACGTCACCATGAGTTAGCCATTGACGAACGAGAACAACGGCTGTTTGGCCGTCTGATTGGACTAGCCAAGTCACGTGATAGCACGTCACAGCAAACAGCCATGGCGCGTGGTATAATTCCGGTGAGAATGGTTGCCTTTATGTCAAGAAAATGTAATTCTTGACATGGCTGATAGCCGCATTTGTACCCAGCCTGTCTCACCAACTTGTGTAAAACCATGCGCGTCGTCGTTCGACGTAAAATCAAAGATTGCTACTACCAAATTTTGCTACGAACTGGTCCACAGTTTTAGCCGTAACTGTGCGCACGTATATAGACAGAACAAAATGTTGTCTTTTAAATCTTAGAAGTTAAAATAGGACTTTCATCACTTGTCGCGCATCCGTCATTGCTGAAAAAATGAAAAGCCAACTGATGCACAAGCGTACAATTAAAAATGAGACGTTTCGAGTCGAATGCAACTCTTTCTCAAGCAATTCTTAGCACTAGGCTAAAAGTCAACACATGGGTTCGCCCAGTGTGTTTTACATGTTTTGATTTAAAATGCGACGTTTCGAGTCGGACACGACTCTTTCTCAAGCCATACTTGGCACTAGGCTAAAAGTCAAAACATGAAAAAAGCACTGGGCGAACCCATGTTTTGACTATTAGCCTAGTGCCGAGTATGGCTTGAGAAAGAATCGTGTCCGACTCGAAACGTCGCATTTTAAATCAAAACATGTAAAAAATACTGGGCGAACCCATGTGTTGACTTTCAGCCTAGTGCTAAGAATTGAATCGAGAAAGAGTCGTATCCGATTCGAAACGTCGCAGTTTTAATTGTGTTTTTGTCATCACTCACACCCGTCATTGCGACATAGCTCCCTAGATGTTGGCCCCACGCCCGCACTCACGGAACCGGGGGGGGGGGGGAGGTCGAGCAAATCCAGGAAGCCCATGTAAGCAAAGGAGGCGAGCCAAGAACACACAGGAAAAAAATTACAATAAATTGAAAAAAAAAAAAGAAGAGTTGGCAGGCTGTCAAAAAGCTTGGAACTTGCAACAGACGCCCGGGCCAAGAAATAAATATATTAAAGTGCATTACAAGTCTCCTTACAGTATAAAGGATAACAGCAAAATAAGACCACTGATAATTAATTAAGTGGTTCTCAGGAGCGCACTCGTGAGTTTTTTTCTTGGCGCTTGAAACGTTTTCATGACATTGTCTAAAAAAAAAAAAAAACCAGTATCGATCACCCATCAGCACTTTCACCAAACATTACCTGGAGCCGATGACCACTTCAGCTCTTTGCTCCATTCACATGATCGCTTCGAAACAAATCTACGGATCGTTCAGAGGCATGTCACAATTAAAGACTCAAATCTAAATAATGACTTCTCTCAAATGTGTAACTTTTTGCACGCTGATCCTGGCATTAAAACATAAATATTATTATACTCCACAACAAAATGTTAAGCTACTGATTTTCGTTTTGTTTGATAAAAAAAAAACCATCGCTCGCGTATGAAAAATCACGAATAAGACGTAAAATAAAAACACCGCCTGTTCCCATCAATTTTTTTTAGTACCACTCCTGAGAACCACTTAATTAATTTTTAGCGGCCCTATGTCATACACTTCTAGAAGCAACGTAGTACAGTAATCCACCTTCCTGCCCTTACGTTTCGTCGGAGTGGCATGACCCAGATTCGAACTGGGAATCCAGTCCCTCCCCAGATCGTTGACGTAACGTCTTTACCGTCATGTCCGTGATCTGGGGACGGATGGGGGTTCCACGTTCGAATCCAAGTCATGCCACTTCGACGTAACGTTATGTCGAGTGTCTGATTTTCTCTGTTTGGCGTGTTTGCCTTTACAGAATGTATTGCGATTTGTGTAAATGTATTTAATCTCGTTACAGTAAGTTGCCTTGCGCACTAGGCGACCAAGCCACGTGACCGGGTCGCTGCGGCCAATGAGAATTCTTACGGTATATGTGGCACCGCGCACTTGGCCGCCTCGGCCAGTCAGTCGCAGCGGCGCCACTGGGATCCCGGACGGCGTGCAGGCGACTACAGGATGACAATGCTTGCACCGTGTTCATTTTTCACCGTGTGGTCAAGAATAATCGAGGGAAAACGGACGAGGCAGCGCCGCATGTCGCTTTGTTTTTTTTTTTTTCGCCGCGATGACCACTCACCGTCTAGTGCGAGGGGGCACTAACTGTGTTATGCTGGGAATGCACCTATATATGAATACCTTTGATCCTGTTATTAAGCTTCTAAACGGAATTGTCAGAACGCTTATGTTCAAAAAGCAACGTAGCCACTGTTTTCCACTTAACCAACAGCAGCCAACCCGTCATTTGTACGTCTGTAGAACCCTTATTAATTTTTGTAAAAAACGGTGCTCATTTTGTACTGGCCTGATTGTGACGGATTACCATACTATACCACACGCCATGGCTGTTTGCTGTGACGTGTATATCACGTGACTGGGCTAGTCCAATCAGACGGCCAAACAGCGGTTGTTCTCGTTCGTCATTGGCTAACTCATGGTGACGTCACGGCAAACAGCCATTGCGCATGGTTTAGGAATGAATCATGTTTTTATGTCGTACAACCTAAAATTGTTAAGGAAAGACTCACAAATATGGATACTGGTACTATCTGGAAAGTAAATTTTTTTAATTTATTGCTTATCGAAATTAACAGGCGTGTTCCACTATAGGCGTATATAGTGTGAGTGGGGCTTAAAGTGAGTGCAAGGGTCAAAACGCATCTACAGAAATACCCTCAGATGCTAGGACACTCACATTCGCTTTTGTGGCTGTACTAAAATTGTTGATCCTAACTTTACATGTTTGCACTCCCATTTGCACTCTCACACTCACACTTGTGTCGATTTCTGGAATACGGCTGTAAATCTTTCAAGAAACAACCAAGACCCTATGATTTTAGCAATGCTGTTTATCGTTATGAGTGAACACTGACAACTCTCCTTTTTTGGTAACATTGTTTTCTAAAGTGTGCGCGGCCTATCTTGAGTTCGCTGCAGAACGAACACAGATAATCGATTGTACGTTTTTTTGGTAGCAGAGTACCTTGTTGATATCCAAGATGGTTACAAAAACAATGGCGGCCGTCGATTAAAGCCGCTTCCTCCAGGATGACGTAGCCGCTCAAAAATTACTTCCAGGACTCAAGATACGCCGCGCACGCAATATAGTACTTGTATATTTTTCGTCCCTTTGTTTAAATTGTTCTTATTAATTTATTCTTAATCGTGCTTTGTTTGATTCTGGAAACCCTGTTTTCACGCTAATTGTTGTTTTTATTCCTATTTTGTAAGAAAGTGTTTCTTTTTTTTTTGTACGTACTATCCTCACCCACACACTCAGCATCTTGAAGCCTGTATCTCTGTTGGTCTTGAGTACAGCCTAGAGACGTGGATGGCTGTACTGGTATCTCAGCTGACCCTACGTTAGTTCGGGAACAATGGTGAGGTTAGTTTTTTTTCCTAATGCTTTACTCGAAAGTCCTGAAATAAACTCAACTCAAGCCGCCCAGCAGTAAAGGAAGTCAGTGAGTACTCAGCTGGCATATAAGCGAAATAGCACCAAATATGTAAATAAACAAGTCGGTGTCAACGGCCTGCGGTGCTTATTAGAGTTCGTTTGCGCACGAGAATTTCAGAAAATTGGACAGGAGGAGGAGGCGGAGGCGGACCGGCTAACAATGTCAAAATATTACAATGCTGCAACATGTAACAATAGGCCAGGCGCACAATATCGGATTATAGCTCACTCGAACAAGATGCAACGATGGTTGGGTGCCGGGAAACTAACATTGTCGTTGTTTGAGTTAACTACCTCGTTGTGGAGAACCAAAATTAAATGGTCTTGATTTTTTCCTTAAATCTTCAAGTTTTAAACCGTAGGGTGCGAAGGGTGCGTAGGATGGGAAGGTGTGGGTGGCCGACATGACTAAGTGACTTATTTACTTTTTCAATGCGGGCTTCGGGAAGCCAGTTGAATTGTTTCCGTGATTGTTGCCACGATACTGAAACAATCCAGAATGACGCGATGAACAATCGAGAACAATCGAAATGACGCATACTAAATCCAGAAATACGCTAATGTGTTGCCATCAAATAATAATCATGGGACAAACCTTCGGCGGAACCTAAACATACGTATTCATTTCTAATGTTCCGTTTATTCGAAAACAAAAATCGGTGGACAGTGGACACATATGAATGGAAGCGAAAAAAGCCAACAAATTAACTGAGCAAAAAAACGGCTTCGACGTTCAGAAAAAAAACATTAGCGCTCGTATCCCGTTACTCACAGCCCTGAAGGTGCACGAATAAAAACGGTTTAGAGTACACTCGAACGCAACGAGCTAAAATTTGAACTCCAATTCGCAAAACGTAAACCCACAAACACACACAAAATAAACGCCATAAACAGCAAAACGCTAGAAAATTGAAAGATAAAAATGCATTACACAAAATGAACACAAATTATAGTTCAAATTATAGTTCGTTGCGTTCGAGTGAACTCTAATCCGTTTTTATTCGTGTACCTTCAGGTCTGTGAGTATGGGGATACGACCTCTGTTTTTTTTTTCTAAACGGCGAAGCAGTTTTTTGCACAGTTAATTAATTTTAAATTTATATTTATGTTCATTTTAATGACTTTGCCCGTACCAGTTAATGCTACTTACAATCTCAGTTAATACTAGCCTGCTAACTTTGGGCTATTTGTCTTTTGACTTGAAGTACTGCCCTTTACTAGCCTTTTTTTTTTACATTTTAGAATTTTTAAGTAGGTCGAAGCTGATTATCATATTACTTTGAAAAGCTTTCGTTTGCTCCCACACATAGTTCATGGTTTCGTTATTTGTTGAATATATCTGTATTCGTAAAAATGTGCGCCATCCCGCCGGCCAAAAAAAACAAACAAAAAACTCTACGTATAGCCGCCGCTGGTTGTGCTGTTAGACAACGTGCCGCTGGCAACAATTCTTCATTTACAGTAATTGCAAACTGTCTTTCCTAGATTAAAAATAGTAATAATAATAAAACAGTTAACTACAAGTTATACAATCATCAGTGACGATAATTTTTAGTAATCAGTAGATCGAATAGTTCGACGATGCTACCATTGGTATAAAACTTGACTTATACGCCTCCAACGACGACAATCTTCAACTTCGGAACAGTAAGGTGCAGAGAATTGCGTTAGAGAGTAGGCCTATCCATTCAAGCAACATGAAATTAAGAGTTTCAAGTTACCGTAGCCAGCAGAAATCGTCTGCTCTATGTTTCGTTCTATGCTGTAAACCCCTTTCTGTCGCAACTTGAGGTTTCAAATCTGAGAGTCCGTGTTTAGTGTTGAAACGCCACTTCAGTCGCCTTGTATTGAATTCCTCTGGTGCGTCGCCAAGCCCACCGTTCTTCAAAAGCAGATGATGTACCCTGTAGGGCTACAGAGCAGCGTCAAGTGACGTCATATTGCTACAAGAGAGATACCTGCAAGGGGCACTAGATTGAAACGGTGGGTTAAATTAACGGCATTTCTAGTCAAGCCACTGCTTTGAGAGCGGTTTTCGTAGGCTTAAAAAACCGTTGTTTTCTCCAATCCCTCATGCTGCTTAGGTTGTAATTGGAAAATAAAGATTCCACTTGATTAAAAATGTCAGCAACTGCCAACAAATCGACAAAAATCGCGCGTTTTAGGCCTAAGAAATTCAGTCTAATAGCATTGGCTTCAGTACGACGCTCTTTTGTTCTCCAACAGTGCACCTTGCAGCTATAACCCAGCAACTGGCTCCACCATAGAGTTATATACAATAATACTAATAATAAAAGATCGTCTCCTGATAGGCGATAAAACCACAAGGACATATGGCATGCACTGAATTTTAGAGTGGCTTGGACTAATCCAACATGGCGGTTCGCTTGTGAGTTGATCTCACCCAGTCATGTATTTTTACTAGTGTTATCATTTTTGTGACCAAGGAAAAAATCATTTTCCAAAAATTAAAATTCAGTGCATACCATATGTCCTTGTGGTTTTATCGCCTATCAGGAGACGATCTTTTATTATTATTCCAACTTACCACAAAATAATTGAAGTTTTATCAATAATACAACGTCGTGTCACTGCCCTGTAGTGCTGCTACAGCTGCCAAACTTCCTGGTACTACCGCTAGTGAGGATCTTAGGTGATTTAGATGAGAACTTAATAAGCCGGAGTGCCTTAATCTTCAGACCAACCTAGATTAATTAGGAAAGAAATGTGGCCGTAAGGATTCTGTCCTTTTTCTCTTTCTTCATTTACAAAATTTCTAATTTGAACTTTCGTCTTGAAACTGTAAGTTCACTCTAAACAACATCTTCGACCAACTCATCCAAATTCGGTTTTGTTGATCAACGACGTTTTTGTGGCCCATAAAAACGTGTAAATGACTTCATTTACGGAGGACAGTTATTTTTCGCACGCTACTGGGAGTGGGGAGGGGCCTGAACGGGGAATGCCCGTTGGTGGGGCAGTGCCTATGTTACAGCCACTATTTGATTACGATATTGCTTTGCGGACTGTTGCTTTGACTGTTGCAGTGAACGATCAGGCAGCACCGAGCAAATACTGGGAAACAACCACGGGTCAAACAAATCCCCGGGCGAAGCCGGGTAGGATGTTAGTCTCCCAATAAAAAAAAGAATCAAGGAACTCCGACAAGCTTTTTCACCGTATGAAGTCATAATATCAAAAGCCAAGTTCTTTTGCTAAGTTAATTCCACCAAATAGGACTTCAAAAAGTCAAGTGGAAAGCTTGAAAACGGCATAGTAAACAATCTTCTAATTTTTCATTTAACCTGTGGCTATCACCAAGTTGTGACATCATAGGTTAAAATATAGAAAATTTCTTGCTACGCCGTTTTCAAGCATTTCATTTAAGGTTTGGAAATCGTAGTCGGTGGAATTTAACTTAGCAAAAGAACGTGGTGTTTGATATTATGACTTCATACGGTAAAATAGCTTGTCGGGTTTCCTTGTTAACGATGAAAAAGATTGGCGGAAATTCCTTAAAAAAATTTGTTTCAAGTAGATGAAATTTAGTTAAAGACTGAGTAATTCTAACTGAAAGAAAAATTGGAAATATTAACATAAATATCATTCTTTTACTCATCAGTAAATATTACGACAATTCTCCTCCTCTAAACCGGTGGTCAACAAAAATTTGAAACGTTTGTCGAAACATTTTTATGGTGACGACAAGTTTGATTTTGACGACAAACTATAGAGCACCATCAAGTGACGTCATAATGGCTACGAGACACCATTTGGAGGTAATAGCTACAAGGTGCACTAGACTAAAATGTAACGGAAAAAACGGCGCTTCTAGTCAAGACAGTGCTTTGAGAGCGGATTTCTTAGGCTTAAAAGAACGTTGTTTTCTCCAACAACAAAAATCGCGCGTTATAGGCTTAAGAAATCCAGTCTAATAGCATTGGCTTCAATAAGACGATCTTCTTATCTCCCTCCAGTGCTCCTTGCAGCTAACCCAGTTACTGGCTCCACCATAGAGTTATACACAATAATACTACGTCGTGTCACTGCCCTATTGGTGCATGGTTTACGAATACTGTTTTTGTTCACATTAACAATATCCTAAATTCCGTAAAAGCTGCTTTTATATGCATGTCCTTACCGAGAAAAAAGGGATAATTCGATTGTTAAATAATTAAAAGCTATAAAGTTCACATTTGAAAGAAAACATTATTTAATTCGTGGACATTTGCAGTTTTAGACGCTACCACCGCCTAACCACGTTTTGATAATAATGATACTGTAATCTCGGAGGATTACCACCATTTCATAGGCCTACCATAAAAAACGTCGTAAAAACAGTTTCGTTTTTAAGTTTATGTACTGAAACTAATCCACTTTTAAAGGATTGTGTTTCACGGCAGAGTGGAAGATGAAAACGACACCTGGATTTCGCTAGCATAGTTTCACCAAATTATTTTTTTTAAGGATAACTAAAGACTTGAATACTGGCGAACAGACTTGGTTAATCTAGACACACGCTAGAAACACGTCGCGACAAATTAAGCAACAAACATCACATAAATTGAATAGGGCAGTGACACAACGTTGTATTATTGTATATAACTCTATGGTGGAGCCAGTAACTGGGATAGCTGCAAGGGTCACTGGAGGGGGAAAAGAAGGTCGTCTTACTGAAGACAATGCTGTAAAGAGTGTATTTTTGAGGCCTATAATGCGCGATTTTTGTCGATTTGTTGGCAATTGCTGACATTTTTAAGCAAGTGGAATCTTTATTTTCCGATTACAACCTCGCAGCATAAGGGATTGGAGAAAACAACGTTTTTTTAAAGCCTAAGAAATCCGCTCTCAAAGCACTGCCTTCACTAGAAGTGCTGTTGTTTAACCCTCCATTTCAGTCTGGTGCCCCTTGCAGCTATCTCTCTTGTAGCCAATATGACGTCACATGACGGTGCTCTATTGTCGAGGACGTAAACCATTGTAGCGCGACGTCATAGAGTAGGCCTATGTGTCTTATGTCCTGAGGCATAGTTGGGCACAGTGAATAATAACGCGGTACAAAAGCTTAACTTGTAAAACGGAGAGCAATGACCCACCTGACAAAAATTAACTCTTCTTAGAATGTCAGCTAAGCGGCTTTCAATGCAAAATATGACCCTCAACAACGTTGCAAATTTGTTTCTAGTTTCCTGCTACTAACTTTTGACACTGAATCTAACGTTGTAAACCGCGGTCGTCTCTATCCGGTACCGTCGCGAAGTTGAAAAAAAGCGACGGACGGACGAACAAAGTCGTTGCAATAATCTTCTCAGCCGGACGGCTGTACAGATGACTAAAAGTACGGGTTCACCGTTCCGTCGTTCGGCTGCGAGACCATTTTTTTGTTGCATGACTCGCCTCTGCCGTCTACTTTCTGCGCCTGTCGAACTCGTTGTCCTCTAGTATTCGCAGGGAAGGCATGTAGTGGTTCGATAATGACTGAAACAACATTCAGTCGACGAATCAGTCTCTATTTGTATGCGCGGCGTATCTTGAGTCCTGGAAGTATTTTATGAGCGGCTACGTCTTCCTGGAGGGGGCGGCCTTAATCGACGGCCGTCATTGTTTTTGTGACACTCTGCTACAATCCATTATATCTGTGTTCGTTCTGCGGCGAACTCAAGATAGGCCGCGCACACTTTAAAATGATATTCTCACTTAAAAATAAATTCCTCTTCATACTAAAAAGAAAAGAAAAAAGGCTAAAAATAGGCTGCAAGTTGTGTGCGGCGTCAATAGTCTTACACGACCACTAAATAACAGTTTGCTACTCGAGCAGGGGGAGGGTAAAGTGGTGGTTTCCACCAAAGGAAGATTAATAAAGAGGCCGGATGGGAACAGGTGCATGATGGGAGAGAGGGAAAAGAGGGAAAAAAAATAACAGGGGGATAAACATGAAAAGAAGCAATTTGCTTCGACGGGCTAGGATTGCTACCTTTTCACCTCTTCCCCCTCCCCCTTCCAAAACGTGCGTGTGTCGAAAGCATACGACTTTAGTTATTGACGGAGATTATGATCTAAAATGTCGAGACAGCGCCAAACACCTGACATACCTGATGTCGTAAAAATTGTTTAGGTGGTGTGACGTATTAGATTTGCACTGGAAGAAAAAGGAGGAAACAGAACCCGAGTTTTAATGAACGGTAGTTTACGATAGAAAACGCATCTGACATGTCGTGCGTTAAACAGAGTGACAGGTGCGGGAAAATTGACTTTAAATTGAAGGTTGTTGTAATTTTTATAATTCATCATGCTAACTGCGGCGTAACTAGGAAGTGGTTGATTTTATGAAGTCATCGATTTAAAGAAAGCAGTTGCTCCATTGCCGGTTGCTTCGTAACTATGGACTGAAAGTCAAATGTCACAATTTATTAAAGAGTTATGTAGAAAAATAGGAAAGCCTGTACCAAAATTGGTAATAAAATCAGT
>JAHWFP010198334.1:7356-37135 GCA_023313725.1 Lithobius niger | reverse complement strand
ACAGGCCGACTGAAAGCTGGAAAAATGGTTGAAGCCCCTCTGCCAGCTGCAAGGATTAACCATTCTCCACCATTTCACGTTTCAGGAGTTGATTATGCGGGACCTCTGTTTGTAAAGACAACGGGTGGAGACAGCAAGGTTTATATATTGCTGTTTACCTGTGCTGTTGTCAGAGCTGTTCATTTGGAACTCGTGCCCGACATAACGACTTCCGGATTCCTAATGGCTTTTCGCCGGTTCGTGGCCCGTAGAGGAACATGTCGAGTCATTTATTCGGATAATGCAAAGACATTTAAAGCAGCTGATCGAGAATTACGTCTAGTGTGGAAGTCTGTGAATACTCAAGAACTTAAGGATTTCTTCAGTGCTAAAGGCATTGAGTGGCGTTTTATCACTGAACGAGCAGCCTGGTGGGGCGGATTTTGGGAGCGTCTGGTTCGTTCTATCAAGACTACGCTGAGAAAGTCCATTGGTCGTGCATGCTTGGATTTTCAGGAACTATCAACAGTGCTTACAGAGGTCGAGGCTGTCATCAACTCACGCCCTCTTTCCACAGTGTACAACGACCCTCAGGATCCGGAGCCACTTACTCCATCACACTTTCTCATTGGAGCTCGTCTTACTACCTTGCCTGAGAAGATTGAGTGTCCACCAAGTAAAAGTGCTACAGAAATGCGACGGAAATGGAGGCATTGCCAACAACTAAGCAATGCTTTTTGGAATCGCTTTAGAAGCAATTATTTACTTCAGTTACGCTCTGCCCATCAGTGCCGCAATGCAGGGCAGAGTTTCGTGCCAAAAGTTCGTGACCTGGTGTTAGTGAAAGAAGGTCGTGTACCTCGACATATGTGGCCTTACGGCATTGTGAAACAAGTGATTCCTGGACGTGACCAAAAAATTCGGTCATGTGTCGTTAAAATGAAGTCTGGTCGAAGTATCCGTCGACCAATACAATTACTATACCCTCTAGAATTATAGTTTCTTTTGGGGGAGCCGGAATGTTAAGTATTTAAATGTGTGCTGTTAATTTTACGCACACAAGTTGTTTGTTGATGCTTTATTTGAATATTGTTAAACATGTTGATTGTTAGCGAAGGAATACCAAAAACTTCATGGATTCGTATCTAGAAAATATTCAGTCTAATTCGGAGTAAAATAAAATCTTTATTCTGTTGTTAAACGTTGTTCGGCGTTTGGGATTTTGCAACACTTACTTTATATCTTTAGCAAATGTAATTTTAGCGGTATTATTCCTACAATAATAGTAGCATTATTTTCAGCCATTAATTAAATTAAAAAGTTGAGCATTTACCCGAATGTAAGACTAGCAATAACTTTTATGAAAATTCAAAGTGGGCAATTGTCTATCTGAGCTTTTACAGTAAATTCATGTTTTTCTAGGTGTCGGCCGTGGACTGGCGACAGATCGTTGAGAACCACTCCGATAGAGTAGAAACATATAACGTTTCACAGCCTTATAAACCCTTTCTGACTCTTATGTACCATTTCGTACCATTATGTTCCTTTTCTACCATGATATATCTTTTTGTACCGTTTTGTACCCTTACGTACACTTTCGAAAAGTGGTGTTTGACCCATTGATGCCACACGATCCTAATACAGCACATCAAAATCACACCTTTTCTTACACCACCCACCAACCTAATACATTGTTTCCTTTTAGGGTCATATCCAACCTGAATGTCATTCATGTCACTGGCCACTTACAATTTCTCATGTGCCTATGAATGTTTCATCTTGATGTTGTGTTCATTTCCATCTTCTACGAGACTTAGTGCGTCACTTGTGGGATGAGTCTGCCCACCTGTGTAGGATTTCTAATTTCGCAGGAGGTACAAACGTATGATAAGATCTGGATTAGGGTTTGCAGTTCATCAATCCAGGCTGTTAACTGTGACAGATGTTGGCAGCAATACCCTGACTGTCGACGTGCCATAAAGTCTCCTTCCCTTTTTCACCATTACTTATATTTTCTTTGATTTATTTCTCTAATTTTACTCTTCCCCTTACGCGTTGGAATGTCATTTCATATATCATTTTGCATTATTATATGCCACTTGTGCCCTTACATACCCTTTCTTTATTTATTATTTATTTATATATTATTTATACTCTTTCGTTTATATCTTGGTTTGTAAGATTGTATAGCTTATAGGTCCTGAATTATGAACATTTTAAAATCATCCATGTGTAAGCTCATAAGAAAACGTCATTCAGTGTCAAACATTGCATGTAAGTCAAGCTTCGTGTCAGAACCCAGTCAGATTCTAGTTGTACTCATGGACAAACAAATGATATTATTTTTAATACTTAGGTGAATAGTACTGTAAGTACTCATTTAGGCATAGTGTATAATCTCCTACTCAATTACTGAGAAAATGAAAAATAAAGGAGTTGTCATTTCCTCTTAAAAAGCAAAAAGTTCCAGAATTGTAAGTTAGAATTACAGTAGAACATCAGTCCGAACTGAATGGTACTTAAGGGGGGTTCGGAAATTCGAAAAAATCTATATCTGAGTTTCTGTTTATTAATACTACCTATTTAGGTTTTAAATAAAACATCCCTGCATGCTTATTACAGAAGTAATAAGCATGTATCGATGCCTTGAAAGGACCAGCCCTCGCATGGATAATGCCTTGCATGGTCCAAGCCTCGACAAATAAAATGTCACTATTGAAAAAAGTAGTCTTGAAAATTTACAAAAAGTGTAAAAAACTAAGACATAGCTTGTAGTTTTCAGTTGTACGCATTGTCACGTAGAAAGCATAATAATAGCCGTCCATCAAGTATTTAACGTTTTTCTTGTTATCATTAACAACGCTCTTTCAGGATAGCTTAAGGCAGGTTTGCTTAAGGTTGGTACTATGTGCCTGGTACCTACTTGGGGAATTTTAAAGTTTGTCAGCAACTGCTCCACTTTTTAGGCTATGTTGTAATAACAGGTTGTTGAATTAATACTTTTTAATTAATTAATTTTTATGACATTTTGATAGATTTGGTTCACTTGAAGTCTGGTAAACGCAAGATATGGTACACGTGACGGTTGGTTCATGGAAGATTTTGTCCATGTGAGACATCGTCTATGTAAGGTTTTGCCTTCAAGTACAAGCCTTACAACGTTCTGGCCTCCCGTCCCGTCTTTCCCGTCCTTTCAACAGGTTTTTGTGTACGAAATAAAAAAATCCTCTTTGCAGGCAAATGGCTCACAAGTGCATAAAAACATCAAACACAATTTAATTTTCGGTCATATTTGCTGGCCTTGGTTACATTAAAAATCAAACAAATACATTAAAAACGGAGCTTGACACATAGGCAGCTCACTGTTGGTCCACCATTTTGTAATGATCAGGTAGACGACCCTGTTGTATTTTATATTTTTTATGCATTTGTGGGCCATTTACCTGTCAGGAGATGATTTAATTTCGTATCCCACTGTCTCACAAATTAATTGTATTTGTTTTGCGTAAGAGTTTTAAATGCTTATAACTTAGAACCAATAAGAGATAGAATTGCAAACCAGACTACAAAAGTATGAAACATTCAAAAAGTAGGAAAGCTTACAAAGGATAACAAAAGAGTTCTCAAGGGTGTACATTTATACAAAATGGTACGTAAAGATGTAAAAGGGTACCAAAGGTTACATAAGACGTAAATGAAAGGAAGCAATAGGTCAGGAAAGTGGTGCAAATTGGTATCAAACAGTACAAATCGGTACACAAAGGAACAAAGGGTAAACAAGGGTTAACACAAGTAAAAGTAAACATGATTCAATGGCAAACGTTATTCAACAGTCAATCTTTATTTAAAAGATTTGATACTGTGAAACATTGTCAATGTGGAATGAATCAACGAAATACCTACAATAATATAAATACTAAGCACTGCAAAGAAACATGGTTTGAAAACAGTGACCGAAATCATTCTAAGGAATTGTAGTTTAAGGTGAAACAAAAATTAAATGCTTTGTTTTAAAGAGGCTGTTAGATTTACTATATTACATGCAATGTGAGACATATTCAATATTGCATGCTGCTATATTGGCTCGAAATCTAGACGTTTATTATTAATTTTTTTTTATTTGCTACATTTCAGGTACTTCTTATTTAAAATAGGTTGAATACGGAAGCAACTTATTTTCGTGTTAAAGTTTGAGATGCTTACAAATAAGATAAAGAATGAAGGCAAACTGGCCTTTAATTTCAGCAGTATGAAAAAAATGCCGCCTAAAATCTTCGATTTTATTATTATACAACAAGCTCCTACAATTTTATATTATAAGAGCAGGTATAAATGGTTAGTATTACATTTTTAAAATTATGAACAGAGTACTGTTTTTAATTTGCATGCAGTAGCTTCAGGCCATTGATCTGTATGCCTACCCTTGAGCTACATGTTTGTATCAAAGGTGAACGAATAACCGGATATTAGGTTTTCACTGTTGTGCTATCACACCAAAAGCTTACAAACAGTTTATTGTATTATTATGATCTCGGAAGTAACATTTTCACGTTTTAAAGCCTTAATGGCCTAATCGACATCAAACTAAATGTGAGGTGCGAAGCAGACAAAAGGAGCATCTCGTCCTGTGTGCTGTCCTCTGTCTGTCTGTTTGTCTGTCGGTTTGTTTTCACGATAACTTTCAAAACCCTAGTCCAATTCATTTCAAATTTTCCATGTGCATTGTTTTGCTCTTTGCGGATCTGAGTTTCTAAACCAGGAAAACTGAACAAGATGTTTTAGTCTTAAATATAAAAAATATATAACACATATTGAGCACAACAATGATTTGAATTTCCGTTCATGGAAGTCAGAAATGAATGTACAATTAAACGTTTTGACATGTAAAACAACATGTAAAAGCACATATGTCATATCTTTAAAATAATGGTTGAAAATGAAATAAATTCAACCCATACTTCGCCCAGATGAATCTTCATGGCTTTCCTTAGCTTTGTCTGATATTTTTCATTTTTGTTCTGAATTTTTTAATCAGGGTTCGTAACCTAGACTTACTTGACAACCTTCCAAGGTTTTTTACCCCTCTTTGAAACTGTCACCCATTGTACGTTATCGCTGCCAGCAGTATAAAATATTTCAAAGAACACTTGTACAGATTTGGTTATGTCCCACTGCGTTTTTATCTTTTTCCTCTGGGAAAAGGGAAGAGTCGAGCGCCATCGCTTAGTATTGGCTCGTGATCTACTACTACACTGTAGTATGAACGAACTCCGGTTCATAATTACTCTTAACTAATAGTGTTACACTACGTTACATCTTGTTGGGTAAAGTTCTAATAGACAGCCCAAAGGTTTAACTTAACAACGAAAGAACATTGGTTCTTTGTAACCCAAACGCATAATTAGATGAAACATGTATGCTTTGTTTTTTTTAGGAATTAGTAAAAGCTGAATTGATCAATAAATTAAGCAATCCCCAGAAATTAACTAGTTCTATAAATCTATCATCACCTGAAGCAGATCCTACAAAGACTACATATTTTAACCTTTTCAGCATGCTTTCTAACTATCTGTTTATCCTTAGCCTCGCGAAAGCAGAAAAATTCATATTGTTCATTAAAGCTAGGTATCTTGCTTCTTGCCTCCCGGCAAATTCGTTTATTCTCGCCAGAACATTATTTCGCTGAGGCAACACTAGTAGGGATTAACTACCAGCTCGTGCAAGAAATGGCATGGAACTCGGAGGATAAACTCGTAATTTCTAACTATTCGGCCTTGGTTTAAAGAATCAAAACTTATTACTCTAAAATTTCGTTCTACTCAGTTGCTTGCCATTTCTGGTGTTCAGCGAATTATTAAAACAAGAATGATATATTTCACACATATTTAGAAGCAAAACTGTGCACAGCATAATAACAATCACTCGTTAGGTAACTTGCTGCGCTGGCCCGTTTGCGAGTGGTAGAACATGTTTTTATAGTCGAATTAACTTGGAGACTGCTCCTTTACTGTCACCACAGGTAAAATTGACAATTGCATAATGAACAATGAAATGTAAACTGTGAACTGTCAGTTTAGACTCGGCAAATTCAAGCTCTTGGGTGAACAGTATTAATATATGAAAATGTATTATAATTTGTCTATGTTTATTGTTGTAGTTTTTAAAACCTTGGATAACTAAAATTCAACAACAACAATACTAATTTGTTGACTTTAATATATTTTTTCTCCTATTAGGAAAATGCAGTTTTGAGAGACCGTATGCCTCTTCACGCAAGAAAAGTGCTCCATAAAGTTGATGGGTTTGTCTTTGACTGTAATGAAACAATTGATTAAACGAAAAAATGTTATATCTGTTCACTTTTGTAGTGCATGTTTAAAAAAATCGAGGCAGATATCATTGCCACAGATAGCATTAAGTATTTAGGAGTTACCTGCTATTTTAAACAAACAACGAAATATGTATGCATCTAACAAGCAATATGGCTGCAATTTTCAATTTTCAAAATAATACTTTTGGAGTTGTAAACTGCAGCTGTAAAATCTATCAACCTAGAAATAATATGAACACAATCCATTCAGTAGAATGGGCACTAACAGAAACATTTCTATATTACAAGTAGAACATTTCACTGTTGCATTTAACACTTAAAAATTTGTGTGGATCCTTACTAAGTCGTGCTACAACACTCCTGATTAGTAGCTTTTGAAAGTAACTTATTTCAAAGAGAACAAAAAAATATTTATATGAAAATTAAAAGTAAATTCATTGTCAAGTAGATAGCCAACAGAAAAAAATGTGTAATCATTAGGAAAAAAATGAGCACATGATGAATGAAGATGATCATCACATTGGTGTTCACTATCTCAATTATTTCTTTTATGTAAAATTAAATATTATTGTTCTAATAAAAATCTAATGATAATTCCTTAACATTTTCTGAATCTTATTTACCTATAATAAATAAATAAAGGTTCTTTTGACTTGATGAGGTTTATAGTTTTGGTTGTACTAGAATAGTAGTACTTGATTATTATGTAACTGCAATTAATTATATTCTGTGTCTAAGTTGTCTTGTGACTGAATTTTCTAATTTTTTTATAAATGTATTTTGATTTTTTAAACAGTTGCAATGTTAAGATTGCTTGGTAAACATTTTAATGCTGTCATTCGAAGTAAAAGACGTTTTTCTGCTGCAATCTTTTAAAACTCAACGCACGCCGAGAACACAAGCAACATGCCAGAATTGTGCCGCAGCATCGATTGCCACGGCCCCAAAAGTGACCGTGGAAGCCTGGCAGTGTGTAATAACTGCCATCAGACAGGAGTACCAGTATTCCTAAAAGTTCTATAATTTTCTTGATAGTCGTGTTTATTATGTTCAAGGATTTTACAAATTGAACAGGTACTCGTGTGAATAAAAGTACTTACTGTATGTAAGTACAGATACCAGATGTCCGTCTATTCTTTTGCAATGAGGAATGCTGTAAATGTTTCCATGTTTACTGTTAACTTTTATATCCTAGCAATAAATAACGTGAATTGAATGTTTAGTAAATTAGAGATGCAAATCTTAAAGGTACAAGCATCCGTGTTGCCAGAAGCGTAACCAGCACTCGTGATAACTGGTGGGACAAATTTAGCAGAGAATCATCCAAAGCTATAGGTAATTGGTTTAAAATATAAAAAAGTGTTTATTGAAAGTTCAATTTATGACTACATCAGACTGTTTTCTCTTTCGGCTACACTAATTGTATTGCATAAAAAAATTAAGCACGATTAAAACTCGTTTTTTTTTTTTTATTTTGTCATGCATGCATTCGCTGAACTCGAAAAAGATTTATCTATCCTACTAACAAACCGCACTTTTTAAACAAAAATATACATGGAATATTTTATTTAGGTAAAGAAAACAATGTATCACTAGTGGAGTTGTTCGCTCATTCCGCCGCGTCTCGCTGCACTCGAGGACATTTCTTGTTTCAATATTTATGCTGCTGACGGAGAATTTCACACAAAAAAAGATCATGAACATTGCATTGCGCGTTTTTCGTAATGTTTCAGTTCATAAACAAACCATAAATTGTGCCTACTCTTTTATTTTTCGTAGTTTATGTTAGTAAGTCTTGCTTTTAATTTTGCAACCTGATCCCTATCTTGAACAGAATTTTTTATTCAAATAAATTGTGCTGCGTAAGATGTAGAAGCAACACCAGAGCTGAACACTAGGAATCGCAAGTCACCTATAATTCGTGTTAGTACCACCAAACTCCTATGAATTCTTATACCATCCATAATGGTTTTCTTGTTTCACTTATTTTAGGAATGTTTACTTTACATTCCTACTTTGTGTGTTTTAGCTTTTTTGTGCGTTTTAGCTTTTTTGTGCATTAATTTATGTCGCCCCATCCTCAATGGCGAAATAGTTTTAAAACATCATTAGATAATAATGCGTCATTGAACAAACACTAACACAAAACTTTGTTGACAGAGTTAACCGACCGTTTCGTGAGGTTTTAATGCAAGTCAGTCTACATGCAGCACGACATCACACTCCGATATGGGTTTTACCACAATTACGTTAGACTGACGATTAGAGCACCAGCTAATGGCATACTGATAGAATGACGATGTTTTACAAATGCAAACGTATTAATATATCTAACACCCTTTTCTGTTATCAATATAATTTGTTTAAGTAGGCCTAATTTACATTTAGCATTTAATATTTTCGTACCTTTACGTAATTAACACTAGCGATAGCCAGTGTTAGTAAGGGTCGACCTAGGATCTCTGTGTTAAACTTTTAATTTTGAGATCTTATAACTCCGTCAAAAGTAAACATTTTTAAACCAAATTTGGAATCTAGCCTTGACTAGTCACGGCCTGTCTGCAGTCCAAAAATTGTAAAATTCGGGCAAGCCAAACCCAAGATACAGAGTGGGGCCAAATAGACATTTGTCCTATGAAGCCAGTTCTTAGCTCATTTTACAGGTATTGCTCTGTAGATGTGCCCTTTCCATAAGGCATTTTATAATTGGTCAAGTGGATCAGGGGTTATGGAGCTCTAAACGACCAGATTGATTGTTTTACATTGTTTTAAACATTGTTATTATGCAACAATGCTAATTAGCAAACGCCAGCTGCAAGACTGAAGATTAAAGGATTTGTTTCTATTGTTAACAATGGCGATAGCCAGTGTCAGTAAGAGTCAGCCTTGGGTCTCTGTGTTAAACTTCAAGTTTTACAGTTTAGCTGCAATTCTAAAAGTACACAAATTAATAAACAAAAACGGAACGTTAAATGTTTAGAGTATGGGTCTAAAAGTCAAAACCTAGAAGGAACACGGACAAGGTTTTGATGGTAAGGGTCTAGGTGTAATATTTTGTAAGAGGCTGGTAAGCATTAGACCTTTACTACCCGGTGGTCAGAAATAAATACATTTTCACGAAAAACTGGAAATCGTCCCATGGGATGATCCAGTGGTAGTATGGTATAGGTTTACTGCTTTACTGTATGTAATGGAAAATTATTTTTCGATTTAGTAACATTGCAGGGTATTCGCAGCAGAGAGCATTACTGGTTATCCTCTACCGTAAATCTACGAAATATAATAAAAAAATTCTAAAGCATCAAAAGACACAAAATGCCAAACTTCACAACAAAATTATGTTCTTAAAGTTCCATAACAATATTCTAAGAACAAAGAAAACCTGCTACAATCGTTCATACACACTTTTTGTCCGAATAGAGCAGAACTATAAGCTAATCACCGGGTAGTAAGGGTCTAATGCTTACCAGCCTCTTATCAAATTTTACACCTAGACCCTTACCGTCAAACCTTGTCCGTGTTCCTTCTAGGTATTGACTGTTAGACCCTTACTCTAAACATTTAACGGTCCGTTTTTGTTTATTAATTTCATTTAAACTTATGGCCAAATTGGCAGTTTGAATTTGAAATACCCAAAATACAACTCCTAACAGTCGTGGCATGAGTGAGCTGCACGTGCCTCATTCTTGAATGATAGTTGTTCGGATTGCCAGCCATAATCCCACCGACAACACCACTGGACCACGCGTCGCCTACGTGGCACAACAATTGTGGACCATCCTCTCTGCAGGAATATGTGATATTCCGAAACTAACAATCACCTTCGAAAAATTCGTTTCAACAATGGTCGAAACGTGTTTTTTCGTTTTTTCAAGGGGAAAACTTTTACCTAGAACTACGCAAATACGCCTAAACGATATCCGGAGTAATTTGCTATCTTTAGAGACCTTTCTCACATTTCTAGCCTTCCTACTTCCGGAGGAGAAGACGTACATATAAACAAACAAACCGACCGACAAACCGACCGTAAGTTTTTAATGGTTACTAGCGGAGTCGTTTGCTTCGCTCGCTCATTCCGCCTCGTCTCGCTGCGCTCGAGGAGATTTCTTGCTGCAATACTTATGCAAAGACGGATAATTCCACACCAAAAACAAACAGTCAAATGACGAAGCAAATGATGTGAAGTGCGCATTTTTCGTAAGGTTTCAATTCGTAAACAAACAGTTACTGCGCCTGCTCATTCTTTTCTCAAGATTCAACAGATTCACTTTCACTACTGAATAAATATTTAGCCTACTACTTAATAACTGTATTTAGGAAAAAATGCTGTTTCTGATGACAAACGCTGATTTTCTCAGAAACGAACACCACTACTTATAATTTGTGTTAGTACTACACTTTACATTGGTTTTTTGGTTCACTTATTTTAAGAATTTTTTCTTTACGTTCTACTCAGTTAAGATGTTTCCATTGGTTTCTTATCACTTCCCGTTCTGTTGATCCCTCTCTTGGCGAAATAGCTGCAGAAATCAAGTGAAAACGCCACGGATCCAATGATCTTTTATCCATAGTAGAAAGTCGTTCGTTTGCACTACTGAATAGATATTTAGCCTACTACTGTTTCTGATCACAAACACTGATTTTCGTTCGCTTCGCTCACTTATTCAGCACAAATTTTTCCTCAGAAACATGACTGAATCCATGTAACAACCCATAACCACACATCACTTGTAATTTGTGTTAGTACTACACTGTACATATAATTTAGTATTTAGCATTTAATCTTTTTCTTTTTTTGTGTTACTGCTAAACGATTATTCTCTTGTCATGGATTCGTCCGTATATACACTCGATAAGATGAATGACTCCAATTTTAAAACATATGTTACGCAAAGCTGCACGTGTTTACAGATTACTGAGAACAAGTTGACTCGTTCGTCGGTTGCCATAGTCCATTGTTGATAGACGTTCTGAACGGCTTCGAGTCCACGAAAAAAATTTGGGTAACAATCATGACGTCATGTATTGTTAAGGCATTGTTGTGTGATTGTTGCTGATTGCTGCAAACGGTCATTTTTCGTTAATTTTGGTCATTTAGGACCCAGCTGGGACTTTGAAAATACGCCTACACAAAAAACGGATTAATTTGCCTTCTTTTGACAAACTTCTCATATTTGTGATTTTCTACTTCCAGAGGAGAAGACGAACTACCACAACCAAGCACCCAACCAACCAGCCAACCAACCAAGGATAAATTGCATCTTTTAACGAGGAGAGATGATTACACACCCGCACATTCCGTCAATTAAAGTGCAAAGTTTTAAACAAATTCCCTGGGAATGTATCGTAGCATCCAGGTTGATATCCAGGGTGTGAACTTGAAAAAAATTCCGTTTCATTTTGCGGTCACACATTCAGGACCATTGCTAGCTGATGGGGAGGGGGCAAGACCGACTGAGAGGGCAAAAACGAGCTTATCCAAATGCAATTTTCTTTTTATATTTTTTTTGGTCGTTTCCATTTAGGGCAAAGTCCAAACGTTTATAATTTGGACTTTATTCTTTAGTTGCTCTGGGAGGTGGGGGTTAAACTTTCGGTCGGGGCATAAAATTGCCAGTTTGTCTCCCACCAATGGCCCAGCACACACGTGCTTTCACTGTAGCCAAATGCTAATACCACGTTAGTCTTCGAGGAGCAAGCTTTATTTCATGTACTACACGATTACACTCTTATGTTTCAATTCAGTTGATCGGTTCTCGAAAGCAATGAGCACTGGGTTTCGCACACAAAAATAAAGTCTCTGAGTACGTATATGAGAAAATAACGCGAGCGAAATTAAATAAATAAATATGTTACATCGAATAATATGTCCACACGACTCTCTAGCAGTGAGTTACATCAGCAGCCTAGCACCCCTCAGCCTTGAACCGCCCCAGCACTGCACAGTTAATGTGCTCCTAGGCCACTCCACTGTCACAAAGGTAAGTGCTAATGGCTTATCTTTCGACACACCATTAAACCTAATCCTGCTGCCCTCCCCCTAAACACCTCACAGCCTTGAAGTACCTCAACATTCACTGTTTTGCCGTCAGTGGTACAACTTTCCAGTAGCACAGTGATTTCACAACGCTTCCTTCTCGTCCCCCTACCTGCAACCTTTCATTAGTTGACAATGCATACTGTTGCATTATTTCATTGCTTTGTTGATTTATGCTCACTCTTTGGATAGAATGTCATTTGTGAGTGGCTGGTAAAGGCTGCAAAGCTGCACGATGGCTTGTAACGGTTAACGTGTGAATGCTACAAGCCTGCTGACCTGATGGATGCGAACAATGTGTCAATGCTGTAGAGCTGTGCGCAAGAGAGGCCTATGGATGGAAGGTGAATGCTGTAGCGCTGTAGACCAAGCAGCTGATGGCACCGTTTGAATGCGTAGGACTATAGGGTGGATGGTTTGGGTAGTGAAGAATGCTTCAGGCTTTCAAACTTGGTGGCTATTTGGTGGGGACAGGTCAATCACGCAGCTGACAAATGAATACTGTATGGCTGCAGACTGGTTGCAGGTAGTTATTAAATGATGAAGGTCTTTGGGGTAGTTGTTGGCCAACAGTGCATTAGATGAATGCTGCTGATCAGCAGAAAAGGCAGCAGGTTTTTGAGCTACCGATGTAATGCACAATTAAAAAGGCATATTACGTCAGGTTTAGCAATTAATAATCCACATCATAAGAATAGCCTGGCAGAATGTGTTCCTCCCAGGGTGTCACGCGAGAAGTGAATCACGTTGGAGGGGAGGGATGCAGGGGTGGAAGAAAAAGTGCACTGTAATTTTGGGGTAGGAGACAGGGAAGATGGATGAAGAATCTAATTATGCTTTGTTTGGTGGTAGTTGAGATACCTCAGTAGGGCAGAAGAAGTACATCAAACCAAAAACACGTCACAGTGAAATAAAAAAAACCTTTTTTGAAGGTACATGATACAGCAAGAAGAAAAGATGATGGCTTCATGTTTGGGGAAGATTGGGGAGATGAAGCAACAGCTAGGAGACTATTATTGAAGAACATCGTAGTACATACATTGAAATGTCTTTATCTTAGTTAGTGAAGACCAAAAGAACAAAAACATGTGCCAGTTTAAGAGGTCGATGAATGGTGAAAAGGAAGAACTCTAACCATTATGAACTTGTAACGTTTATTTTACCGGGCCTGGGTTAACCATTGAGGAAACCCATGTTTCACCCATAACCAAGTCTTCCAATTATAGGAGTAACAATACATTAGCCCAAGAAAACGTTTAGTTACCAATAATAACATCAGTGGTTACCAATCAATGCATGCTGTATGCTAAGCTACCGCATTCCCCTCTCATAACCACACAGATCGCTATCAGTTCTAGCAAAAACAATCATAACTTTTTTACTTTTAGCTAGGGAGTGAAATTGCTGTATCACGAATATTTCACACGAAACAGATTTAACAAGGAAATGACAAATGACAACCGAAAGATACACGTCTATGTAATCTTTAAAACCTCAGTATAAAAACTAAATAAAAACAAATTTCAAATGGTAAATTATTTCATGCTTTCACACTAGAAACCCTACCTACGAGTAAGCAACCGGTAGAGGCTACTCACACAAAATTCTCATCAATGATCTAAACACTAAAACAACGCAAAGTAAGTTTTCATCATTTCACTTAACTTTACACCTGTCACATTTTTGGTTAAAGGGTCTGCCAGCATGCCTACACTGGGGCAAAACGAGACATGGATGTTTTGCTTCAAGAGTTCATCCCGTGCGTAATTTATTTTACGCAAATAATGTCGCGAGTATGAACTGCCACTGTCGGTCAACAAGTCTATTGCCGGTCTCGGTAAATGTAACAGAGATGGGACTAACTTACCCAACAATCCACGAATACAAACAAGCTCCTTGGTTAGGTCACAAATAGCAGACATTTCTGACTCGCAACCCGAGTGTGCGAATAGAGACTGTGTCTTGCTGGTCCAGAGGATCGTGGCAGCACCTAGGGCAATTAAAACACCACTAACACCTTTGCAACCCGGACCACTGCACTGTGACTGAGGTTGGCGCTAATGACCAAGTTGTCGACGCGCCATTAAGCCTCAATACCCCCCCCCCTTTGCTTCCTCCCACAAAATCCCAAGATGTGTTGCACCAACATACTAAAGCACCAATCCTGTTGGAATTGTAATGTATTTTTCGGTCGATTTCCCTTCATATATCGTCATATTCTTTTAAGGGCGGTGAAATAAGGAAGTTTAGAGGATGCAGTGTTCTTGGCTAACTGTACGACGTTATACAGAATATCGGGCCATGTTTGGATCCCGAGAAACATTAATGACCCGAGCATCTCTAAGGAAGTGGTCTTGTCAACACATAAAGAAGTTTCACAAGCGTCCAGCGGCCTAAGCATTGCAGACACTGTTTTGACCGGATTAGCATCTGTTAGGAGAAAATAATCAAATTTGTCGTGGATATATTTTGTTATTATGTATGCTTGGGTTATGCCGAGACACCAATCAAGGTCCCCCTTCCAGGCACCCTAGCTGTTCTTCATGCTCAGTTGGCCTTAGACTTTCCCGGGGAAACTGGCCCCGAGAAATGAGCCCGTTAAAGACTTCTTGCCTGGAATTTGATGAGAGCAGTTAAGCTCTTCACTGTTCTGCCCTATTTGATATTTTATGCACTTTATGATTAAAGCCCTGTATGATATTTGTGAGACTGAATGCAACCATTTATATCTGGACTGTACAGATAAGTGTATCAAAAAGTGAACAAGTGTTTAATGCATTAATTGTATTTTTAGTTGCACAAACCAGAGAAGTAAACTGGTCAAAGAAAAGCCTAAGCCTGATCGAATTAAATTTATTGAAATCCTAATTTGCAAACCATTGACTTTATTTGCCCTTGTAGAATAACTGTGGAGGTACTTTATTTTATATTGTGGCTATTTTCTTAACTACTGTAAACCTAACTGGGTATTTTATTCAGTCAATTATAACAGGGTAATAGACCCAGAAAATAACAGGATTATGGGCTCAGGACACTACCATTGTAAATACAAATGGCCAGGACTCTCCCACTAAAAATAGGAACTCATTGGCTGCTATTGAAGGAACTGTAGGCACTAATAATTCAGGGAGAACCCATTTGACTGTGACAAATGCGGCAAAGCAGTATTAAGCACAGAGCCAAGTATATTTCCTGCAGAGAATGTGGAAAGGTTCCAGCAGGGCTGTTTAATGGGTTAGTGGCACTAACTTTAGAAATAATGGAGAAAACCCCACACAAGTTGGGAGAATGTGCTGCAGCGAATGGTATGCAATTAATTAGGCTTAAAACACATGTAGGCAAATGCAGTGGGCAGTAACTAGTAAGCAAACTAGACTGTAGCTGTTGTGAAGTCAAGCCAGTGTGAGACCTGAGTGTAAGGAGTGTGGTAAAGACTTTAATGCATACTGAAGGCTTAGTATTAGCACATACTGGGGAGAAACCATTCATCAGTTAGGAGTGTGAAACATTACTCAAGTGTTCAGTGTAAAGATAACACTAACTGCGCAGACATCCTGGGAAGGAAGACGTAAAAGAGAAGATGATGTCATGCTTACTTCATAGAAGCCAACGTTGCAGCGAAAACGGAAGTGTTCTGGCTACTTCATACCGCAGCGACTCATCATTTCTGCAACAACAAAGCCTGGTTTACAAATTTTCGCTAAGTGAATAGTAATCTAGCAGTGCTAGCTGAAGGCACATCGAAGATATGTGGAATTGGTGACGTAACCTCCACGTTTCTACAAGAAAAGGAACGCAGCCCATTGCTTTGAAGGATGTGGTGTACGCACCAAATATGAGGAGAAATTTGATCTCAGGATCGGAGACTGTCGAGCAAGGAAGTAAGATCGCAACCGATAACCGAGGCCTCATCGTACGTGATCCAAAAGGGACCATTGTAATGAAGGCACCATTAGAAGAAAGATTCTTCGTCATTAGTGGACGTGTCATTCAAAAGACATCCTTGAATTCATCGAAGCCTGATGAAGTGAAGACCAACCAGCCTCCACCAAGAACTATGTTCACGGTAGAGTTGAACAAAGAATAGCCCCAAAGCCCTACAGCCTTTCAGCAAAGTACTCCAAAAGGGAACCGCAAGGAGAAGATCCCTTGGACAGCTACTGAATTGTGGAACAATCGATTAGGCCACCTAAGTGTGCAGCAGATGAAGATTATTAAAGACGGCAAAGTTAGAGGTGTGAAGACATTGTCAGCCGACAATCCGATAAGCCTATCGACTTGGGTTATTTCATTTCGTTTATCGACGATTTCTGAAGAAGGTGCACAATTTACACCATGAAGACCAAAGACGAAGTGTATGCCAAGTTTCAAGCGTTTATGGCTGCAGCGGAACAAGAAACTGGAAAAAAATTATGTTGTTTGAGAACCGACAATGGTTTGAAATATTGTGCGGGATATTTTAACCAAGTGTTGCCTCATATGGGAATACGACTGTACGAACGTATGAACGTTTACAGCCCGCAGATGAACGGTGTAGCCAAACGCCTGAACCGTATATTATCAGATGTAAGAACAATGCTTGTACTGGCAAATCTCTCAGGCGAATGGCGCGCCAAGATGGTCCTCACAGCATCGTATAACAAGAACAGAGTAGCACATTAGGGATTGAATGGTGACATACCGAATGCATTATACTTCAAGAAGCAACCAAGTGTCAGACATTTGAGGAGAATTGGATCGTTGTGTTTCATGCATGATGACCGAAGATCACGCACTAAATTACAACCAAGATCAAGTTTGGGAGTCGTAATGAGATATGCCATGAATACCAGAGGCTACAGCGTTTGGTGTCCATACGAAACAAAGCTTGTCCACGAGACACAAGGCATCAGGTTTAACGAGAAGCAGAATGGCACAGAGGTCTTGAAGAATACACAAAAGACTGATCATGTGGACTTTCAGTCAGAAGTCGCACCAAGTATGGCAAATAGGACATACCACTTGCGTCCAAGACCTCAAGTGAATCAACAACAGAGAGCCACAACTCAACAGCAAGATCATGTGGTGGTCCAAATTGATGAAGATCCAATCGACCCAATTGAAGGTGATCACCTGGAACAGAACCGTCAACGAGACAGAAGAGTGACAATGGATAAAGAGAAGCCAACTATCAGGTAAAGAGAGCCGACTTAAGTAGAAAAGCCAACTACAAGTCAAGTGATCCCCGTAGTAAATATTGCTCGTTCCCAAGGACTTGCACCAGGATGACAAATGAAAGTGGCAATCCGGCATTCTGGCAACGACATCAGAAAGCTGATATATTATCGCTACATGGGAGGCCCTCGCCTAAAAGATGTAGGACTGTATTGTGTCAAACTACAGCTTCCATTTGATGTCACTACATTCGATTTTAGTACCATGAATCGAGTACCGGCTAAAGGAGAGCCGATCCTTCCAAAGACCCCACCGCAAGCTGAAGCAGCTGAAGGTCAAGTAGAGAGATATAGCCCTAAATATAGAAGTTCACCGGAGACAACTCCAACGTCCGATACCAAACAATCAGATAGAGACTACATTTGATATGAAGAAGCGTCTGATACTGATATACAGTGGAAACAGGCAATGAACGAGGAGATGTCTACCCTGAAGACCAGGAGTATAAACCCAGTCCATAAACGAGAGAACAAGAAGACCATAGGGTCAAGATGGGTTTACACAGTGAAGCAGTATTCGACAGGGAAGACGGGCCGATTCCAAGCAAGACTCGTTGCTCAAGGCAACACACAGGGAAAAGGTTTTGACTACTTCGAAATGTTCCGGGCCAGTAATTTCATTTACGTTGGTGAGATTCTTTTTCATGTTATTGATTGTGTGTTGCGGATGGGTTAGTAGCCATTTGGATATCAAGTGTGCGTATTTGTATGGCAACTTAAAAGAAGACATCTACCCGTGACCAGCACCAGGATACCAATAAGGAGGTAACATAGCCTAGAGGCTGCACAAACCTCTTTATGGTTTACGCCAGTACGGACGAAAGTGGTTCGAAGAGCTGGACGCTTCCTTTTCAAATCTGGGATTTAACAAGCTGTATGCAACCAATTGCATTTACTCATACAAGCATCGTGCAGTAGTGCTTGTGTATGTTGATGACTTGGGCATCTTTGCGAAAGAGAAGATGTTCGCAGAGATTATCGTCATTCTCACAGGAAAATATGAAGTTCAAAACTTGGGAACGTTAAAAAGGTTCTTAGGTGTAGAATTCAAAAACAAGAATGTTTTTTGGACATTGCACCAGTGGAGCTACATAGAGGGTCTGACACGTCACTTTGGACTGGACAATTTAGCATCAGTGACTGTGCCCCTCAATGCAGGAGTTGTTTTGACTGCACGGAAAAATCCTGAGGGAGAACAGATTGACTCGACCCAGTATCGATCACTCGTCGGAGCCCTCATGTTTGTAGCATCCCGGACGTGACCAGATATTTTGTTTTCCGTCAATGCTCTGTTGCAATTCAACAGCAACCCAGGATTGGATCACTGGATAATGGTACAACGTGTTCTGAAGTATACGAATATGACGAAGGACTTTGGAATATGATGTGAGCTCACATCTAAAGCCCCCGTATTGAAGTTTTATACGGACAGTTCATGGGCATCCAATGTCGACCACAGAAGATCATAGAGCGGCTATGTAGAATATCTGTCTGGAATTCTATTTACATAGAGAGTGCTGAAACAGCGGTGCATTGCGCTATCCACTATGGAGGCCGAGTTCGTAGGCCTATCCTCCACCATCGTGGAAGTAATGTGGTTGACGGCCATCTGCAAAGAGATGAAATGGATGTCATTACAAGACCCCGTGGTAATGTTGTGCGACAACGAAACCGCGATTGCCTTTGTGTAAGACCATTGGGAACATATGCAAACGAAGCATTATAGATCTTAGATACAAGTTCGTCAGAGAAGCAGTAATCGAAGACTTGTGTTTATTGCAGTATGTGCCAAGTCGAGACAGCGTGGCCGACGTCTTAAAAAAGCCATTGCCATGTGTGCCCTTCGAGAGGTTCTGCCACGCAGTAGTGCGCTGAACGAAAAGGATAGAAGGAAGACCTCACCTTAGAACCTGGCCTTAAAAGGGTGGTGTGTTATTATGTATGTTTGGGTTATGCCCAGACACCAAACAAGTCCCCCTTCCAGGCACTCTAGCTGTGCTTCATGCTCATTTGGCTATAGAATTTCCAGGGGAAAATGGCCCTGAGAACTGAGCACCTTAAAGACTTCTTGCCTGGACTTTGATGAGACCAGTCAATCTCAGCACTGCTCTGCCCTATTTGATATTTTATGCACTTTATGATAGAAGCCTTGTAAGATATTTGTGAGACTGAATGCAACCATTTAAACCTGGACTGTACAGATAAGTGTATCAATAGGTGAATAAATGTTTAATGCATTAATTGTATTGTTTGTTACCCAAACTAGAGAAGTAAACTGGTCCAAAAAAGCCGAATCCTAATCGAATTTAATTTATTGAAATCCTACCCTGCTGAAAATGAACTGCAGAAGAACTACAGATTCGACAACAACTGCAAAAAAACTCGGTGTGCCAACGTGGCTCCCCCGCCCACTATGCACATTTTAAGCCTGTCCATTCCTCAGGTCCGTGTAGTTTTTTTCATACGTATTTTTCTTAATTGCACTGATTTTTTTGGCCTAATAGTCATGTAGTGTGATCTACATTTGGGAATGACAAAATTGTCATTAATAAACAGGACAGGAAGCCAAATGTGCTCGATTACTGATCAATTAAATAGGGAATGGAAAAGATTTCCATTAATTCTCTGAACAAATTATGCGGCAAAATCTATTTGTAACAATATTTAATTACATTATACAGTGTGAGTCCTTTAAAAAACATCCAGGAAAGTCGTCCCTACTTTTATAATGTTCATGTTGGCCATGGGACCACCACCTATAAAGTTTTGTGCTAGTTGATGTTATGGTAATATGATGACTATATTTAAAATATGCTCTAAATAAAATGACCGTTGTTTATCAGTTATTTTGTTCCAAATGCCTATTTTTCCGTGTTACACCCACTTTTTGCCAATCCGATCTGATACTGATATATTAATCGAATACTGGGAATCCGATACCAAATTTTTTACTTTCTTTTTTTTTTCTTCTAAAAATTGGAAGGTAAGCAAACTTAGTTCAACTTAATTTAGGAATTCCAGGACATTGCTTACAAAAAATTTTCAGTTTAGTTAATTTGTTGATTATTTTCTTGCTCTTTTTGTCTATTTTGGAATTGATTACCGTGGAGATGGTTGTAGGGAAGATACTGTGCATCTTTGTTTATACAGTTTGGCCGGTATAGGTTTTTTTGGGTGGAAGGAGGGAGACGACGTAAATTGCAGCACGTAGGGGTTTTCTTTGGAGGGGGATGGCGTACAAACTGCAATGCATTTATTTTATTTTATTTATTATTTTTTTTTTAAACATTGACAACGGTACGGCTTTTCCCCTCGCTCGTCCCTCACGTTTGACGATGCCATCGGGGACCACTGTGTCCCTGGTAGGTCTAACCTTGGTGGTAACGCATTCGTGACCCCAACCCCTATATCATCAACCCTTCCTTTGCAGCTGGACAACCGTCTTAGTTTTAAACTTTTAAATTTACAATTTTTAATTTTTGTTTTAAGTTTGGATGGCAGTTAGTAACCACCAGGTCCTTGCCATTTCAGTTGCGTTTGCAACAAACTTATATATTATTATATATTATTAAATAATTAGTTGCTCCGACAGAAAAAAATGTCTAGCTGCTGCCATTTGGAACATTTTTAGTTTTGCTGAATGACTTGTGGCCAACTAGCTAAAATTAACTCCATTTGAAAGCTGTCGAAAAAACGGTAAAATGGTGTATTTGAACGTCAATTTTTGTTCAAAATTATCGAAAAAATTAGATTTTACCGATAATGAAGAAATGGGTGAAAAGTGCACATTAAGAGCAACTGAAAAAACTGGAAAATAATGGCTTTTAAACTGCAGGTAATGCGAAGTTTAACAAGATAACACTAAAACTGCAAGATAACTTCTGCTTTCAGCAGGCTACCTCAGAAATTACAATATAACGGCAGTTTACCAATAGTGGAAGTGACGTTGTGTCTATTAAATTATGAACCATTTTTTTATGGTACAAGAACGGGTTGGTATAGTGAAGAACAATTAATGCCAATTGACTGTTTAAAATCAAGCCAACAGTTGGAAAACTTTAGTGGATGTCACAAAATACAAAACTTGGAACCATACACATTAACGCTTAGTGATTGGCTAGGTATATAAAGCCGGATGACAACACACACCGTTGTAAGTAAAGTAAGAGTATATCAGGGACGGTATGCAATCTATGCATGCATGTTAAGAAAGAAATTTGTTACTCTGCATGTACTGCTAAGATTAAGGTATGAATGTTAGCTGAAATTTATTTATGATTTTTTAAAATTTTATTTCCACCTGTAATTATTAGAAAAAATTGAAGTTAAACTGAAGTTGAACTGCAGTTTAACTGCAAAAGAGAACTGCAGTTTTTTTTTAAGGTGGGCAATTTACTGCACTTTCACTGCACTTTTTTTTGCATTTTTACTGCAGTTCATTTTCAGCATGGTAATTTGCATAACATTTAGTTTATTTGTCCTTGTAGAATAACTGTGGAGGTCCTTTATTTTATATTGTTGCTATTTTCTTAACTACTCTGCAGTAAACCTAACTGGGTATTTTATCCACTCAATTATAACAGGGTAATTGACCCAGAAAATAACATATTTCTTCTTAGAGTGAGTAATATAGTTATCAGTTCACTCAATCTCCTACCCAATATATTTTTGGCCTTCGACTTCCACAACTTCTAGATGACCACATAGAGACTTGAGGAAGGATTGGTAAACTGAATCCATCATCACGCTGAGTAACTTGTCATCAACAAATAGATAGAGGAAAAGTTTTAAATCCCTAACCTTCTGCACAAAAACGCAGGGGTCAAATTGTGATTTAATTAGTCCAGGTACACGCAGCATTTCACTTATACGTTGATAGAAGTTGTGGCCAGATTCTGAACGCCCATACATGGATTTATCGAGGAGGTGCACCAACTCTTCTCCGCCCTCTCTGGGTCTTTCATAACCTGTTGTTTGGAAAAGGTATAACATTCGAGATAAGTTACCAAAAAGGTATACCGTAACCGTGTCTAGGTAGTGTAGCCAATGTCCCAAATAGGCGGTCAAAGCCAGACCTAGGAGTACCGATGAGCTACGCACGGTTGGTGAATATGCCGTAAGATAATCGATTTTGGCATGATCATTCCACGCAGCTGCCTTTAGTCTGGCCTTTAGGTTTCGTATTTAGCCGTCCGGGTCGATTTTGCATGTAAACACTCACTTGGCCTTGATGACTTTTGCACGTGGTGGTTTGGGTACTAATGTCCATACTTGATGAAAACCCATAGAGTCAAGCTCTTGCTGTATAGCAATTGCCCAGCCTTCTGCTTCTGGAGACACAGTATCACGGTAACACTTGGGATTGGCAACTGCGGTCAATGCAAAGATTTGTTGGAGCAGGACCGTAGGTTCCTCTGGGTCGGAATCATCAGAATCAAAAATGGTCTCTTGGAAAGAATTGATTTGTTCATTTGTTGCTCAGCCATGACAGCTTTAGTGATACCTGGAGGGCGACCCTGCCACCATATGACCCATAAACTGGTGGAGTGGCATCAGGTGGTCGAGGGAGTTGATCTCCCTGCACTGGATGACCAGGCCGAGGTTGGATTGGGGAATCAGGTGTACAATCAATGTCTATGATGCAAGGTGCATTTGGAATATTTGGTCCATGAGGTGGAATTATAGATGTGATATCAGGTCTCCTCCACGAATTCGTTCATCAAATCGAACATTTCTGGACACTTTCAGTTGTCTGGTCTCTAAGTCTAGTGGGCGAAAACCAATACTGCGTGTAGCATACCCTAAGAAGATGGCTGGTTTGGCTGTCAGTTGGAATTTAAAGCCATGGACAGATGGAAGAACATAATAGGCCAAGCAACTAAATGTATGCAAGTGACGGCTAGATGATGAGTACGGCACCGGAGCTCAGCGTCCTAAAGGGGTTTGCTGTGGCAAACCATAAAGGGGTGTCGATGGCAAAATGTTATATAGTTAACAAGAGGCTTCAACTGCAAAACGCCAAAATTTTGATGGGAAGCAGGCTGTGTTTGAGGAGAGTTGTTGCCTTTATAATGATCGACTGAAAACTTCTCTCAATCAATGGATTAGTTTGAGGTGAATAAGGTGCAGAATGTAGGTTGTTTACATGTTTTGTTTGAGATTTGTTTACTAAAAAATACGGAAAGACTCGACGAGGAAAATTGTCGATGAAAAGAAGTAAAAATCTTGTAAGTCGGGTTTTTGATAGGTCCAGTGAGGTTGGCGTGGACCAATTTCAGGACACGTGTGACCTAATAGGGGCAACTTTAGGGAATGGAATGTTTCTACTCTTGCATAATATGCATTTGTCGCATGGTGTTGTTGTGGGAACACCAAAATTGATGCCATGCGATAACGATCCTCTCTGTATTTTCAACATGACGCTAAATGAGGGTGCCAGAGGTCCCATAAGGGTATGTCACTCGGCAAGTTTTCATATTTTGAAGGAAGTTTAGGTGAAGCAGTGACTGAGGCTTCCTCTCTTGATACAGATGGAGAAGGGTCGGGCAGGAGAATCCGTCTTTCTAAGCGGTATACATCAATGGTTAATAGTTCACCATTCCTTAAAAGGTGATTCTCCTTGAGTAACTGAAAGGCTTGTTGACCCTGTATGATATTGAGATCATTCCTGTCCAGTCGTGGTGTTGAAACAAGGTTTATTGCAGCTTCAGCTGAGTATACAATGTTTTCTAGCATTAGGATGGTATATGGGGTCTCAATGTGTATAGTTTCTCGTTGTGACTGTTACACAGGCGCCCTTCGACGAAAGGTATATCTAAGTGTGCACAGACCTGTAATCAGTAAACCAATCAGCTCTACAGGCTACGTCGGGGTGGCCTCACTATCGAGGGTGAAGTATTCTTGTGCAGGATAAGATAAGGATGACATAGGTCCGAATGTAAGGGCATATTTGTGCTTACAATCATCATGTTGATACCTGGAGTCGACAGGTTCGTTTCTTGTGCCAGATAGTTTAAGCATTTCGGGTCGTTTAGGTTCTTCATTAAGTGGCTCTTCAGTTTCCTTACTTCCGAGAATGTGTCATTGTGGAAATATTCGTCAAGAGATAATTGTCTCGCTTTCAATTGGGGTAGATGGTTTGCATTTTTCTTGAAAGGCTTATTTTTAATGGAAGCCTTAGAGTTCTTGTTGTGCTTCTTATTCGCAAGATATTGCTCCTTAATTCTGCAGGAGGCTTAGTCATGATTACTTCTGTGACACAATTCACATTGCGTTCGTTGATGTTGCATGGGAAAGGCTGAAGATGGCTGCGACACTGCTTATCCTCTGAATAAAGAAAAATGATGGGGCCTCAGGTCCTGGCGTCTGTGATCATGAAGAGTTCTCCGTGGTATTGACAGAAGATGGTCTGTGATTGGTTGTTTAGATGTCACAACATTTGAGGTAAGCTGATAAGAAGCATCGATGAAACGTTGTTTGGTTCATTCAATGGTTAATGCTGCCTCAGATTTTTGATGACGGCTTGCCATAATGGGTGATGTTTCCCCCTAAGGCAAAGTGTATAAGATCCGCATCACTAACTTGGCGACCGTAATTATGGAATGCATGATGTAATGTTTTGACACGAGCTAAGTACTCCTCTATCAAGTCATGGTGTGTCATATCAAGGTTGTGCAAGGCATCTAAATGCCGCAGTTGTAGGTCGGGATTTTGCAACTTAAATCTAGTATTTAAATTCTCCCAGAAAACCCTCGCATTGGTTGTTTCTAAGTAATTCAGTAGCTGGGTATCATCTATGCATTTTGTGATGAAAGAAAGGGCGTATGCATTACTAGTACGCCAAGTGCGACATGTTTCTAGAGGGGCATCAGTGGCTGGTTCAACTTGAGTCAGGACTTCATAGTGTCCACCTATGCACGCCACAAGAGGTAATCTCTCCCAGTGAAGACTTTAATCCCCTTACAATAAAGATCGGGTGAATTACTTGACATTATTGATAATTGCCATGGTAAAAACGTACGCAAAGTAGATTAAAAAATTTTGTCCCGTGGGTATAAGGCAACGGAAGAATTGTATAAATGGTGTAATGGTAAAAACGTATGACAAACGGTATAAAGACACACAAAAGCACATATGGTTGACGAAAAATACAGGAAGATTCTTATTTTCTGTCGGGTCAACTTACAAAATTGTCCAAGTTTGGTTAGTTTCTCAGGAGTACTAATATCTCTGGATTTAGGTAGACCCATCGACTTTGAACTTCGAGTTGTGCTTCGTTCTGTTTCCTTCACTTTTCAGCCATGCTCTGGCTACCAAATCTTGCAGATGAAGTTTAGGAGGTCGATGAAGGGTGAAAAGGACCAACTCCAACCATTAGGAACTTGTAACGTTTATTTTACCCGGCCCGGGCTAACCATTGAGGAAACCCACCTTTCACCCGTAACCAAGTCTTCCAATAATATAGGAGTAACAATACATTAACCCAAGAAAACGTTTAGTTACCATCAATAACATCAGTGGTTATCAATTAACGCATGCTTTATCTATGCTACCGCATTGGGAGAATACAAACAAAATTCCACAGGTGGACACTGCATCACGTTTTCAAACCCAAAACAGTGGATTCCGAAAGAAGGGATAAATAATTCGTGGGGGCTGCAATATTGGGAGGTTTGGGGACATAGAAGAAGCCAGCAGGAAGCTTGGGGTGAGTGTTGGGGTAGTTGTGGTGTGTCGCTCAAAAACGTTTGACGGGGAGGAGATAAAGAAAAACAATTGGTTTAGCAAAATTCTATTCAAACGCCTTTACTATAATAATGAATAAAAGAATTAATGAAGAGAACAAAAGAAGGAGCTAAGTAATTTGTATGATATTACAATGGTGTGGAGTGGAGAGGGGCGATGGTGAGTCAAATCCGACAAAAAAAATAGCTACGTCATTTTAGTGATGCTATAAAATAAATTAACCCATCTTTAGATGATAGCAATCCCATGACCGCTCAGTCCATCCCCTGCCCATCAAGCTCTCATGGGGGATGTTGTTTACATGCATGAACAGTTTCGCCAAAAAGTAAATTTTAAAAACGTCATATCGTCATAGCGAAGAAAGATGAGTCATTATTAGACGTGAACAATTACCGTGTATCAGCATGATGCAAAGATGCATTATTTAAAAGTTGTATTGTTGAATTTGTACAGTCATATGGCGTACTAAAACAAATATATTTTTACTAGTGTGCAAAGGTTCTTAACAACTAGGTAAAAATGCCATTAACAAATTATATATCTTGTGGGATTATATCTCGCATATATCTCGTGATACAGGTTACTGTTTCAAATGCAACTTCTGAGGTAAGTGTCTGGTTGGCTGGCTGTGCACCTATTTCACGTGTGACTGTCCAGACACAAGACTGGCTGGCTAGTTGTGCGCATAAAGTGACAGCTGAGATATGCAACTGCTTAGCTGTGCAGAAGTTTCAAGTATGGCCACTGAGATAGGTGACAGAATGACTTTGTATGTTTCAAATGTGACTGGTGAGACTGTGGTCCCAAGAGGGAGAGGTGGTGCAGGAGTGCAACTCACTAGGATTTTAGGAGTGAGTGTGAAAAATAAAAAAAAATTGTTGTTGTTTGTTTTTAGTCGTCAAATGTTTAACAGTTCCTGGAGGGTCGATACATTAAAATTTCTTCCGTTTTCGAGGGGTGCAAGCCTCTTGAACCGCCTCCCCTTCCCCAACCAGGAGGCAGAGGGAAAATAATGCAAATAACACATCAACATTGCAAATTTGGATCATGTACAGTATTGGACAATGACATTTAGACAGTCAGTTTCCATACTTCATTTGAAGCGAGCGGGTTGTGTGGCCTTGGTGTCACGTGCCTTGTAGAAGCGAGACAATTGGCTGACCTATATGCTCTTCAAAACGGAACGAATCGGAAAAGCTAACCAGCAGTCGGGCGCATTTCGGAACGGAAAAGTTATAAGAAAGTGTCTGAGCATGCACATTTGTGCACTTTGCCTTTCTTTTCTGATTCGATTCAGATTCTGATTTTGGTGGGAATCAGCCATTAAGTGATTGTCCGGCCTTTTACCTTTTTTCTTATCGGCTCTTTTCTAATCAGCTCAGCCGGGATCCAGAATTATTATGAAGATAATGTATCCCTATTTAGGTTAACAAACTAAACGTAACGGCTATAATGATCCTCAAAAAACTCGCGAATTGTTGGAATTTTATACAATACTATCATTAATATTGTTAGCATTTGTTCAATTTTTTGGGGCAGATGACCGGAAATGGTTAATGCTTGCTGCATAAACCTTTGAACCCTTTGAATTTTAAGCCTACTCTTTGTGGTAGGCATTTGCAGATTTGTTTTGTTGCCTAATACAGTGTAACGCTTGCCACAAAGAGACAACAAAACTGGTCATTCAAATACAGTGTAACCAGTTTTAAACTAAGAAAATTTATACCGTAGCATGAGTAAAAGACCTCCAACCTTCCCTGCACCACTATAAAGGGGCATCCATCTATCTAGCATCCTTATGTTTTTGTATTTACTTTTTTCTTTTCTTTTTTTTGCAGTTAAAAAAATAAAAGTGTACACTACGGCTATTATAATAATATACCCCATGTATAAGTATAAGTACTGTTTAACCCCCATTAAGTGGTTAGGAGAAGGAAGGGGACTGACTGGACCCACTTACACCAATGCTGTGCAAAGGAAACGTGGCGTTAAAACAGAAGTAAGGCATCAGAATAGCTAAAGGACCCTTCATGGAGCCTGGGGAAGATGCTCAGGTCTTTTTACGAAGTTGCGAAGTATCGCCGGGGTTAAGTGTCGTCTGAAAAGAGCCACAGAAGTGCTCGTGACGGCCAAGTTGGAAAGTGAGTTCCAGGCTGGAACAATTCGCGCAGAAAAGTAGGCTCTACAACATTCTGACTTGAACTGCGGATGCATTAACTTAAAGGAATGACCGCGTGTAGTTGTGACCGGGCAGGCCTTGAAAAAAGGAAGGTCAGCACCCAGCATGCCATGTAGAATACGGTATGTCAAGATGAGATCGGTCTTCAGTCTGCGCAGTTCCAAGGAGTCTAGATTGAGGGCAGTCAAACGCTTAGAATAGGGCAAATTCCCCATGCCCTGGAGACGCTTTGTAAAGAGTCGTTGGACTGATTCGACCAGGTCAATGTCTTTCAACAGGGAGGGGGACCAGACCGGGGTTGCATATTCCAGAAGAGGCCTAACAAAGACCTTAAAAGCCCAAAGCTTTCTGTCACGGCTGCCCGAAGTAAAACATTGGTTGACAATAGCAAGGCAACGGAAGGCAGCAGCGGTAATCTTGCTGCAGTGTAGGGAAGGCTTGAGGTTGGAGGTGAACCAGATATCGAGGTCCTGGATTCCATCAGTTTTGGGAAGCATGTGGTTGTTTAAAAAGTATGAAAAGTTTTTATTTGATGGGCCAATGTGGAAGGACTGGCATTTTGTTTCGGAGAGGGGCAATATCCAAGCAGGTGCCCAGCTTAGGATACAGTTAGTAGTTTCCTGTAAAGATACCACATCAGAAGCAGCAATAATCTCTGAACTGATTTTCAGGTCATCGGCAAATTTGTAGCCTAGAACTGTGTCGGAATTGCAGTTCAGATCATTCAAAAAAATGACAAAAACTAGGGGACCAAGGACGGAGCCCTGTGGTACCCCGCTAGTGGTTTTAATGGAGGAAGAAAGAGAGTTTGACACTGCGACGCGCTGGGACCTGTCTGAAAGAAAGCACGCAATCCAAGAATGCAACTGTCCCCGGATACCCAGCGCTTCCAATTTTAGCAAGATGCCACGATGATTTACTGACTCGAAAGCTTTTTGGAAGTCGAAACAGATTACATCCGTATTAATTCCTAGGTCGAGTGCACAAGTCCAAGAGTCGAGGGCCAACAACAGTTGGTACGTAGAAGATCTTCCCGGAAGAAAGCCGAATTGGTCCGGCTTTAAGAGGTTTAACTTTACTAAATGGTCGAGGATATTGTCTTTGATTGCAGACTCCATGACTCGACAAGGAATGGAAGTGAGTGCAATTGGGCGATAGTTGGATGCTTGTGCAGCATCCCCCTTTTAAGGCTGGAACAACAGTTGCAGTTTTTTTCAGACCGAAGGAAGGTGGCCAAGCTTAAAAGAGTGTGAAAAAACGAGGGAGAGTGGGTAAGAAATTTCGTTCGCGATCTG